>UELU01140296.1:18076-40664 GCA_900490025.1 Megastigmus dorsalis | reverse complement strand
GTTAATAATTATTTATTAGATGTTATTAATTAAAATATATTATTACTTAATTATATATTAAAAGATATTGAATAAAATATTTACTAACCTATATTACATATTTTATGCACGTATATACTACTTATATATTACTAATTAATATTTACTATTTACTTTCAGGATAAATTAGTCTTTTTTATCAGCAGAATAATGTCGTTTTTCGGATATTATTAGCTATAAATTGGTCGAAAAAATCGCGAATCGTTAAAAAGTTCACGATTTATTCCCGATAAAATCGTGAAAATTTTTAACAGGGGTTGTCTCGTTTTTGCTTCTCTACGAAGTTACATAAGTAAGTATATCTATATATATATATATATATAAATGTAAAAAAATTACAAGTTACAAACTTATGTTTTTCCTCCTGTAGCGCTCAATATACCATATGTTTCCGTCGATGTGTGCCCTTCAAAAAAATTTATTTATGATTGAATACTTATTTAACAGTATAGGCTTACGCATAAAAGAAAAAAAAAAACAAGATTCCTTGCACGACATAGAATGAAATTCGCCGTTACCATCTATACAACCCCGGCATTCAGATGAAACCGCAGGAGCGTTTCAGTAGCACTCGAGCCTGATTGGAAATCGTCTCGCTCCAGAATATAGACGTAATCTCATCTCGCAGAAGCCTACATGTAGGCAGGTCGAGGATCGTTGGTCCTAGTGGGTACAGTCATAGCGAGCGCAGGCGGTTGCGATACCGGCGCATAAGCGCGTGTAAATGCCGAGCACGTATCGGACGCGCGGTCACTCCGACTCTCTCTCTCTCTCTTCGAGGTAATAGTAGCAAAAGAGAGGACAGGGGACACCGTATAAGAGCGTTTTATAGAAGTCAGCGATCCGCGATGTCCCCTTACAAATCTCTCTGCTCTCTGTTCCCCCGATGCAGCAGCAGGAGCGCCAATCGGCAACTGCTCCACGGATTCGCGTGTGCAGTTTAGCTCGACTAAATCCTTTCGTTTCTCCTCTCCGCCGTGCTGCAGCCTTAAGCTCGCCTCTTTTCTTTTACGTCCTCGCCAGCCAGCAGCTCTTTCTATACCTTAAACGGAAGAGCAAGAAAGAGAGAGAGGGGGAGGGGGGAGGGGGGGAAGATGGAAAAAGCCCTTAAGCGAAGATAAGATTGGAAAAGTTGTATGAGGGGCGAGTTTAACAGCTATATAACCATTACCCCGGCCGATAAAGTAGAATCTAGTGTCTTAACGTCCTGAAACGAAATTCCGGATGTAGTGCTCGTAGATTCCTATATGGAGCTCTCTCTCTCTCTCTCTCTCTCTCTCTGAGTGTGTATGTATGTGTGTGTGTGAAACTCGCTCGCCCTCTATCGTATATATATGTTCTTGAGACTTCCAGCGCACACACAATGTCCGCGAGCGAGTAGTTGAGGGAATCGATGTAAAAGTCGAGCTGAATCGCACCGAGTGCACACACACACGCACATACCTACACACACGAGGTATACGAATGTTGTTGGAAGGCTGCTTTTATGGGAAATTGACCAGCGGTAATTCAACAAGTAGCAGATGACTATATCTCGCGGCGCGGCGTTCGACAGTCGTCCGATGTTGCGCTTAACTGATTCATTTAGCTCTTAAGGATCTGGTGGGATACCTGAAAACGGGTATTTTTCTCGTCCCGTGTTGCAGACTTTATCGCTCGGGTTTTGCCCAATAATGACGTTACAAATAACATGAAAGAACAAATTATATGCTTGTTCGTGTTTTAGTCGAATCAAATTTTTTTCTTAAATCACCTTTATTTAATTGACTGCGTGTAGAATAAAACTGTTTTTTTTTGTTTAATTTAAAAGTTAACACATTACATATATTTACATTAAACGTTTATATTAATATGCCACGAATTTGTATTTATTCTCAATCATAAATATTTTCAAATTTTTATCGCTCCATGATAAAGTCAGCAAAGTGCTTTCAGCTCATTTTATAATTCACATACATAATAAGTTGAATAATTGCCGGTCATATAACAAAGCGTAATAAATCATGCTCGGTTAAAAGAATATTTACGACCATCAAGATAATATGTGAAGGGGGTGGGGGGGTTATATTAGAACAGCAGCGGGCGGCATATCTCCCGTTACCATGTACGATTAATAATTAAGACGCCAGGAGCATTAATCGTTCGGAGATCGAGTATATGGGTAGCGATGCAGGTTCTATATAGGCGCAAGAAAAAATCAGAAAGCCGGGAATATAAATTCTTCATCGTCCAGCTCGGCCTCCCTCTTTACCGTGCACGTTACAATATTTACGTGCCTACTTAGCTCATATCATTACCCCGCCATCATCCCCTCTTTACGAGCGCAAACACACACATATGTATATAATACGCACACAAGAACCTTTCTTAGAAATCATTTAATCCACTTCATACGCCCGCACATAATTATCCTACAGTAAATTTATCGAGTACACACACACGCACACAGACACACACACACACACAATACACAGTTAGCGAGGCAACTCGCGTAATTTATGAAAGGTATAGAGCGTAATTAGAGCGCACGCGATGCATCAAAAAGCTAATAGTCGGCGCGGCTATAATATTTTCCGCGGCAGCGCCGGCGGCCGATATCCGCGCGCGTGATCCGGGCAGCTGAAACTCGCGCTGAGGTCGCAGCGATTCCTCGAATTGATGATCGAAGACGGCCAGGGGCCTCTCTCCTTGGAAAGTCGATTTGTATCGATCCCCAGAGCCGCAGTATATATATATATAGCAACAGCAGGCGCGTTTGTGCGCTTGAAAGGAGTGACTAGGTGGGTGGCGGCCGTCCACTTATATACGACTGCAGCGCGCACAGACACACGAGCGTGTACCGATCGTACCGAAATGCACGGCCGTTGCGAGCGCGCGCAAGAGCTGCATCGGCAAATGAAACTCTCCGGGCTCTTTTTAATGGCCGGCGAGATTTATACCCTCTCTCTCTCTCTCTCTCTCTCTCTCTCTCTCTCTCTCATTCTTGCTATCCCGCTGTCTTGCTCTCTTTCGGCTATATAGCGCGGCAGTCAGGAGTATACCGCAGCAACAAGAGCAGCGGCGGCGGCGGCGCATGGTAGCACGCACGCATCATACCCCGGGACTCGCCGATTAATTACCTTTTGATATCGCGGCCGCGCGCGGCTGTGCCCGAGCTATTCGTTAAAACGAGCTCCGCTGCTGCTGCATAGAAACTGGACGGCCTCACGCGACACATAACACCCCTACACACACAGCTCTTTATATATGTATATACAGAACGCGGCCGCGTACGCGATGGCGAATATTTCGAAAGTCGTTAAGGGGGTAGGAAAAAAGTGAGCGCTCGGGACCGAAGTAAGTGCCTGCGACGGGTGAGAAAGTTATGGCGCGGCGGCAACGACGAAATCGAGATGGTTTTTTTTTAGAGCTGCTGCGCGTATTGCCTCTCGCGGTGTTTACACTCGCGGAGCATTCGCCGTTTGCGCGAGAGCGCGTGAAAGAACGTGCAGCACCTGAGCTTCAGTGCTGCTGCTGCGGCAAATACATACGGAATGCGATTGGCTGTTGCGTAAGATTTTCTTTTTTTAGTTTGAAAACATTTTGGATAATAAATTGTTGCTATTTCGTGTCTGATTAATGAGCTCGCCGGTTTAATTGGCTGTTGGACAGAGGCACTGAAACTACATCGCGCGTTAGGAATTTTCATTTTTTATTTGGTTATACGTTGTACGAAAGGAATGATATTCGTTATTGTTGAAAATTTATTCTTTTTCGTTTACTGTACCGTATAGAGATGCAAGCTATGAAAACATCTGTAAAAATAAAGTTAATTATTATAAAAATAAAATTTTTAATTCATTAAATTAATTTAACAATCAAGAGAACTCCGTTTTTATAAATATTTCAGTATTTTAAATATATAGCTTTCAGGTCGGTATACCATTATTAAGAGCAACATTTATCCGCTTGAGAAAAAAACCTTTTTCGTTTTTTTTTATCACACCCGTATCATTACCGAATAGAATTATTGCCTCAAGTTACGATCGTATACTTCACGCCCGTAACTAAATTATCTTCATAAGCTTTTCAAAATAGCCAAGTGCACAGTATCGCGCGACGGGTGTACTTTATACGTTTAACCCGAACAGCCGAGAGAAAATATCGCTTTTACATCAGCATTACGAGGCATAAAGAATAACGCCTCTTAATAAAAATTAAGTCCGTATACCCTCATCGCCGAGCGACAAGTGTCTACGTGTAGCGATAAATTTAAAAATTTTAAGCCTCCCGCGTATATTACAGTGCAGAGGCCCGACTCTCTTTCTCTCTCTCATTTTTTCCTCCCTTCCCGCATCAGCCGCCCTCGGCGCATTATCCACCAGTGCGTATTTCAAGTGACTGCCGTGAATTTAAAATTAAAATAGATAGGATATTAATGTAACTCGACCCCTTCTCGGAGCCGACGCGTATATATATACACTCCTTTATATATGCACTCGAGCCCGCTGAAAAAAGAAATATACTCTCAGGCACGATAGTATCTGCAGCGTTAAAAAAAAACGAGAGAGAGAACACGACACGAAGAGAAAAAGAGAGAGAGAGAGAGAGAAAAAAATAGCTCGGTGAATCCCCGAGCGATTAATTCGAAATTAAAATGAGAAGTCGCTTCCATGGCACTCAAGTCCTGGCCGTGTTATTTTCCGGATGCGAATAAGGAGAGGGAGAGAGAGAGAGAGAGAGTCTCGGAGCTCGAGGCGCGGCGCGGGTATATAAGGTTATGCATGTTTGCGCTGCGGGCAACGCCATAGCCATAACTTAACTATGGGACTGACAGCTTGCATAATACCCGCGAAATTGGTTTTATAAGGCGACGACCGCACTCTTCTCTCTCTCTTTCTCTCTCTCCCACTCTCTCGCTCTCTCGCTCTCTCTTTCTCGCTTACTCGGCATACAACAATGCCATAAACGCTCGCGGCTAAATCACAACGCCACCGCCGCGGAGGCATAACGACGACGAGGGTTTTGCTGCTCTCTCTCGTTCTCTCTCTCGCCCGCGCCTACACACTGAGAGAAAGAAAGAGAGAGCGGGTGCAAAATAAAGGAAGATTAAAGGGCGCAAAGCGGGAAGGAGAGAGAGAGAGAGAGAGAGAGAGAGAGAACGATAACAGGATTGGAGAAGCGGAGGAAAGGAGCTGCCTACGTTTTTGACACGTCCTGAACCCGAAAAAAGTTTCAGGGGAAGTGAAGCTCTCACTCTCTCTCTCCCTTTCTGTTGTTAGTGAGGGCCTTTAATGCGCCTCGAGTACTGTATTTTTCAGGCTTAATGCCTTTTGCTCTAACCGTCATCAGCTGTGTGCGAGATGCTCTCGCCAGAGTTACGAGAGCTGTGCAGCTCTCTCTCTCTTTCTCTCTCTCGCTTTGATGCTATCTGCTTTCCGCGGAGGCAGGAAATTAGCACTTTACCGCTCCGAGTTATTATTTTATTTATTTTAAAAGACTCGTTAAGATATTTATGAGTTTGAACTTTTTTTTTACTGTTATATATTTAATCAAGTGATTATTTAGTAACTTATTCTGCTGTTGATTTTGAATGTTTATAATAATAAGGAAATATTCATAATATATATTTTTTAAGAGTTATTTAAACCCCCGGTCCGACTTTTACTTCACGCATCTGTTACAAAATCCGGGAACAACGCGCAACTTTCGTAAATTTCTTTTCGCTTCGGCGTATTTGCAATTCACTGTCGGGCAAATAAAGAAAAAAAATATGGGTTTCTTTGAAAAAGCCCCAGGCAGTGATTGAAGTCGTAACTGGCGCGCGCGTTGTTTTATTGCTTAATACGCAGACGTTTCCAGATGAACGGGGAAAATATTTGCTCCCTCGGCGTTAAAACCTGAAAAGCGCAGCTTGGGCATGCGTATAACGTAGACTATACGATGTCTATGTGTGTGTATGTGCACGCACACAAAGTCGGGTTATAACTCCGCTCTGACCCGGTGCGCGCTGGCTATGATTTACTGCTCTACTCGTAAATTTTTTAACTTATCGCGGTTTAGATAGCACCATCCACAACGTAAATTCGCCGTAACGAAATAACAGTTTCCACGTCTGCTGTCGCAGTTGCCTGCGGCTTCTGGCACCGAGAGTGCGTGATAAATTTATGGGATTTTTCTCTCTTTCTCTCTTTCCCTCTCTCTCCCTCTCGGTCTTTTTTTTAAACTTATTGCCGTTTTCTAAGTTGATCTTTCGCAAAAGCACGCGCAGTTCGGTTGTTATAAATTTCGGAAGAGGAAATCTCACTTACGTTATCCGCTCACTTTTAATTTGATTGTTTTGCGTGTATAAATTACGCAATGTTCTTTTTGAGGCGATACGCAGCCGTGATATTAATTTTTTGAATAATCATTTTTTTTTGGATACAAAATTATTTAGATTGATAATGCAGTAATTTGAATTTATGTAGTCATTGAAGTTTTATAACGTAGATTGAAAAGTATGGCTATAAAAATATAGCTTATCGAAATTTTATAAAAATATATAAAGAGAAAAAACAGGAGAAACTTTTTCAAACAAAATAAATATTAAAATACGCAGGATTTGAAGTTTAATTTATAGAACCGTTATCAAATTTTTAAATAATTTTTGTTATTAAAAGTAAGTCATATTTTTATTCAAATGGCTCTTTTAATTTAACTATTTTATTTTATTATATTTATTTTACGTTACTAATAAAAAGTTAAAATAATAATTCATTTGCTTACAAAAGAATTAGAACGATTTTTAAAGAATTTTAGCTAAAGCTATTGCAGCCATTCAAATTTAAACTATAATACCGCTTGAATTTGAAGGTTCATATAGACATTTAGATGAGAATCTCTCGGTAACCACAGATGCGTTGAACAAATATTCTCAATAACTTATTATTAAAACTTCCAAATTCTTTATAACAAAATTACACGACTTCATCCCCATATTGTCTCGAAACAAACTAAAATACTTCGTCAAGCCTCATCAGCAAAAGTCGCCTTTACGGCGTTGCATCATCGATGTTTCGAATTGAAAAGCAAACAGTAAACTCCCTGGACGTATATATCTACCGAAAGAAAACGCCTATACTCCGTTCTCCTTGGACTCACTTAAAACTACTGCGTGCACTACTCACTTAACGTAGCTGCATGGTGTTATACCTCTCAAGAGGCCTCTCCTTTTTCAGCCTTATGTATGTATATCGCGCACCACACAGAAGAGTAAAAGAGAGAGAGAGAGAAGGAGAGAGAGACGAAGGTGCGGACACATAAGTAGCCGTCATTACCCAGACGGCAGCTCGTTGCGCAGGCTATAATACAAGTGCGCCTGGAAACGACGAAATTATTCAAATTCTTGGGTAGCACAAGAGGGAAAGCAAGTATGGCGTACGCATGCACACACACAGCCACATGCAGACACACATACAGGTGCAACGTCCTCTCATACTTGACGACGTTTATATATACAGCGGTAGCAGAGGATGGCTTCGGTCGAGAAGTCAACGTCGCTATACGACTGCTGTCATCGGAGTAAGAGAGAGAGAGAGAGAGAGAGAGAGGGAGGAAGCGGGTTACACGTGAACGCGCGCGCTCGCCGATAAATTGGCGTCGATATCGTGGCCAATTTCCTGAACGTGTTTGAGGTGTAACACGCCGAGTGCAGTCGTGATGCACTGGCGCCTCGGGCTTCTTACTTCTTTCCCCACTTCTTCTTCTTCTTCTTCTTACCCCGATAATATACGGCTTCGACCTCGCCATGACTCGCGTCGGCAGTCCACGCGGAAAGGAGACAGTCTTATCTCTTTTTCTCTTACCTCTTGCGCCTCGTTTCTTTCTTTTCTCGCTCGTGTTTTACTTCCATCGTCAGGGGGAACGAGAGCCACGTCGTGCATCAACTGCTGCTTCAAGCTATCTTGCAGCGTGTGTTTGTGTGTGAGGGGGTAGATAGTACAGGTTGCCTTGCCTTGAGTGTGTCCAAGTTCACGATTCGCTGCCGAGTGTATGAAGGTCAAGGTACACCGAGCGAGAACTGCCGTAATGGATTATACCGAAACTAATTCCAGAAAGTGTGTAATTAATTGCTTTTGGTGACGATAGCAATGTGCAGGCCATCCATTCTCCTGTACCCTTGAGTCAGGAAGCGTTTATTTCCGAGATTGTACAGCCAATCCAAGTGTGTGTTAAAGTAACACGTTTCTGTCACAGATTTTGTGTCATACTCATGTGTGTGTGTTGTGTGTGTGTTGTTATTCATATTAAACATAGACAACATAGGCACTTCCTAGTATGTAAAATTTGTGACACAAACCTGTACTTTTACATGGATTTAGAGTGTGGGTTTGTCGCTTTGCTAGCGATCAATTTTAATGTTGTATATACTTATGGATTCCGTGCATATAAATGTGTTGAACTTTCCAAGACTGTTTTCATTAACACTCGGATGCGATCGCTAACTTTGATTTTTGTATCCTGTGATGAAGGTATAAGAGTTTGTTTAGATACCTCATTTAAGTTGGTTCCACGTATCCAAGCTGATGATCAGATTGTTGTGAAAAAATCTGATACCCGTACCTTCTTATATGTAATTTATCATACATGGTATAATTATTACAGGAACCAGTTTTTGAGGAATGATGCCTTAATTACTTTAATCGAATCTGATCAGATGGCTTGTTACTTTATAAGTTAATTAGTAGCTAGTACACGAAAATAAAGAAAGTTTTGTAATAATCAGTAAAGCTTACTGATCCGTTATTAAAATTCAAATTTCCCATTTCTAATACGCAATTATATTTGCATAAAGAATACATTCTGGTAGCCATCAATGAATCAACATAAAACTTCCTCGTTGGAAAAAATATTCTCATAACAACACGCCATGGTATATCCATATTTCATCATTATATACAAGGAATGTCAACGCCAAGATTAATCGTTTATTCTCACTTTTCATCATTTCCGACCTTTCGCGCACACCATCAGAGTCAAAATGCACACGCTCCCTTTCTACATCCTCCCCCCCCCCTCATAAAAATTCAATTCTGCCATTGAATCGAAAAAAATCCTGCTTTTCATCATTTGCGCTCATTAGCACAGAATCGTCAGACTAACGCACGCTCGCGACTCCCATAGCTATGGCACGATTTTGAGCGCCGACTCCGCGTGATGAGGCCTCTTAATAACCAGTCGCTCACACACGCACTCGCGCACACACACACACACACACACACACATACATTCTCTTTCTCGTTTTAGCTCGCACATATACCACCAGAGCGAGAGCTCAAACGTCGAGCCACCGAACTGTGGCATGTAGGCTTCGCATCAATCTTGTTAAATTACCCGCCTGGCCAGAAGTCGTTCTCTCTTGCCGGTGGATTGATAAATTGCCCTATCCCCCTCTACACCCGTCCGCCCGTTTGTCCGTCTCCCGCAGGCACGTAACGCGCCGTCGCCGCCCTGTTCTCTCGCTCTCTCTCTCTCTCTCTCTCTCTCTCTCTCTTTCCCTCGACATTCGCGTCCTCGAAAAGCGAAATGCGCGCCCAAGGAAATCAAATTAACGCATCTCGCGTACTGTGCAAGCTGTATGTGTGTGTGTGTGTGTGTGTGTGTGTGTTCGCGCGCGTGTGTATGCGAGTAGCCTATACGCGCGAATATTTCGGCCTTCTACGCTTCCCCGGTGCCGAGTGCGCGTTCTTCGATTTGAGTACTACTATTTGATTTAACGCCCTTTTTTCAAGCGAATGTGATTCGCATACGCGAATAGGTTGCCCACAACGCTTGCTCAAAATTTCCTAGCGACGCGCGAAAAGATTTATAACCGCGGTTGCTCTTTGCATGTGTAATGGCCTAAAATATTATTTCTGCAGATAGAAAGTTCGCCCGAAAATATTCAAAAACTAAATCGCGTAGTTATCATCAAAGCTAATATTTTGTATACCTATTATCATAATTTAATTGTTTTCTGAATTTTTCAGTAGCATAACTCAAGATTTAATAGTCGCAAAATTTAATGTACAATTTTATCATTCGTTAAAAAACGGTTTTGAGGTACAATTCTGATAGACATTGAAATTACGTCTTCTATAAGTGAAACATTGTACAGAATCTATGTTAGTAATGATGGAAAATATCGTAGACTGGTGGAAAAAAGCTCTACCTAAAGTTTTCAATTCGAAAAAGGTTCTATCTCAACATTTTACATTAAAAAGGTACTCTCTCAACTTTTTCAGGTTAAAATGGATATACCTTAATTTTTTATGTCAAAAAGATTGTACGTCGCAAACACGTTTTTTTTATATAACTTTAACTTATTAAAAATTACATTAGGATGGATTTTTATATGAAAAAAAGCTATATTAATAACATACTCTCAATGTAAACTACATTTAGATAAAAAAGATATTTGGTATCCTTGAAATTAAGAATTACATTCCACGATAGAGAAAACCGTGTTTGTAAAATAAAGCTTTTTGATTTTCAAAATTGAGATAGAATCTTTGAGACCTGAAAGCTTGTGATAAAACCTTTGTTCAACGAACTGAGAACAAAAGATTCTTAATTATTGGTATGAAATAAGAAGTTATTATTTATAACTGTATTTTTAATTAAATTAATAAATATTTTACTGTATAAATAGAGAATCTGAAAATCTATATAAAAGCACTTTTCTATATGTATTCTAAAATAAGCTAATTCTTATATTTAAATTATAATAGGTAAAAAGAGAACACTATAATAAAATCACGGATGTTTGACAGTAGTTACGAAAATGTAAAAAAATTCAGAAAATTCCATATATTCCTAGTATTAAAAAACTATTCCATGATTTTTTTCGGATTTATTTACTGCTTCATTATTGAGCAAATCAAAGTGAAACAGAAGAAATGTAACACGTACTCTTATGGGGCGTCAAACGGTGCAAGTCACGTATCAAATGTATTTTATTTACAAATTAAAATAGTTTTTTTCCTTAATAAAATAAAGACAATAGTCTAAATTATGCGATAAGAAGTTTAACATTAAGTTTGCACATGAAATAAGTGGCTATATTGGCATGAAACCTTTGCGCTCCAAAAGAGTACGTCTTTAATTTCTTTTATTTCTCTTTGATTTGTTCGCAATGCGGTAAATAATTCTGAAAAAAATAACGGAATAGTTTTTTTTCTGTTATGAATAATATATTAAATTTTCAGTATTTTTCACATTTTTGATATAACTGCGAAAGGTCCTTAAATTTCAAACCGAATTCTCATAAATAAACTAGTAGAAAATGTTATAAGTACCGTTCAAATTCGTAACCGCTTTATAAGCTATAAATTTCTATTTAAGGTTAATACTGACCTCGCTCGTATACTTGAATGCGTTAAACGGCCAATAGGATAGGTATATATACTAGCAGCATTATAGGATTCACGATCCCACCCATTAGGAGTAGTCTTATCCCTAGACATCTTTTCCCCGGCTATCGCACATTGCGATGTAGATAAGCATCTTCGGATCGGTAATACTCGCGAGCGCACAGACATTAAAGTAACCCGTCGCGAATAGTGGTGTGCTGCCTGCTAACGCTGCTGCAGCGGCGCGCGAAAGGGGATAAAGCCGCACGTCGTCACCTAACAGAACTCCACCGGATCATGGAGTCCGCTGGAAAAGCAAGACACGGGCATTACTGGACTTTTCGCGCAAATCCTTAATAACGTCCCGCTAAGCTGCAACTGCGATTCGCGCGTAATCCAAGCCGCTAATAAAATCCGCACAGTGCTATTATTGCGAATGAATTTTGATTTTCACAGTTACTTACCATTTATGGGGAGATGATAAAATTGAATATTTAATAAGCCTAAAAATCTCTGGCTAAAGTGTATATAAAGTGGTATTAAAGAAATTGTGAAGTATGCGATATACCTGCGAAAATCTGTGTTTACGAGATGTTAAAATTGAATTTTCTAAGTAAATAAAAATTGTTAAATATTTTCTTTTAACTTTTTTATGTCTTAGTATTTTGCAAGACACTAGGTGATTTCATAACTGGGTTTAACTTAAGCTATTTATGTGCCTAGAACAATGTTAACATTAAGTATACGAAGCTAATCTGATGTTGAGAATGGGAATCCCAGTTAACATAGCCAAGTTCAATCAATTATACAAATATAAAAAGCTTCCGTCTGTAAATATCAAATTTAAACATCTTAGAATGGCACGATTGACGAGTACCTCAAATCCTTTTCATTATTCGTCTGTCTTTATTGATGTTTAAACCAATCGCATAACAGTAACAATATCAGATATTCTTTTAAAATTTTATTTATTTTTTTTTTACCTATACGTTGTATCCAACACAATGTCTACAAAATTTGGTGTGCACAGTGTCAGCGACCCGACATTTACGGTAAAATGAAATCTAAACACGTAAATTCTGTATACAAATGCCGGTCGTCATCGTGTATACGGTCCAGCTGGATCATCGACTAAAGCATGAAGGTGCAAGGTGGCTTAACTCCCTCTCTCTCTCTCTCTCTCTCTCCCTCTTTCCCTTGACTAGCCCGCTCCGATAACGTTTCTAAGCTCAAAGCTCGCGCTGGCTGTCCGCAGTTAGCGCGGAACAGTCTTGTGTTGCCGTTAGAGCCTCTACGAACGCGAGCACACGAGCCATATTCCTGGTGAGCTTATGGGCTACCCGAGCTCTCTGCTCTTGCGCTTGCGGCTTTAGCGGTGCACGCGAGACTACTGTGTCGACTTTCTCTCTCTCTCTCTCTCTCTCTCTCTCTCTCTCTCAGCTCTCTCTCAGCTCTCTACCCGAAGCCATCGGACACACGGTAATCCTTACATACGGCCAGTCAGGATTCGCGAGGATTAGGTCGAAGGATGCCACGTTGCAGTCGAAGCTATTGTGCTCGACCTGCGCGGTGTAGGTTCCTTTGCGCTGGACTTAATATGAGAAGAGCGCAAACTGGCTGGGGGCAAAGCTGAGCTGAGTGTCTTCGCGGATTTGACCTTCCGCACACTCGTTCCAGAGATAATATCCTGCAGCTTTTTCCGCAAGTGTGCGCAGCTATTATAATTACAGAAGCTTGTATTCACTTTTCTGGGGTGGTCTGGATAGGCAGGTTCAGGTGGGTGGTAGTTATAGCAGCGAACTGGTCTCGAGCTGTTATTGTGTAGTGGCATAACAAAATCTTATTATTTATTTAGTCTGTTATTTCATGCATTCCTGCAAAAGTATGTGTAGCTCGTTGATCCCTTGAAGTTCAAAAATTACAAATATAATGTATTGTATACTTGCCATTACTTACAATTCCTATATTAAATGGAAAACTACACCAGGACAAAAAGACCATGAAAAAATGAAATGTATACAAAAGTGATAAATTATACAAAGTAATGCAAACTATTGTATCAAACAAAAATAAATATTACTTAAATAATCTACATATCCTTTAAATCAGTCAACTATTATAAATACAATTCGGTAGGTCTGGATACACTCTGTCACATAAATTCATCCTCTCGTTAAAGTAGCATAGCTATATACCAACATTTTAAAAACCAAACTCCGAACGAGGTGTTGCGAATCGACATAAAAAGCCAGCAGCACGTAAAACGACACTATACGAAATACATAATTCAAATATTCATAAGAAAATATAATACTCCTTTCAGCAGCTATTTTGTAGTAGAGAGAGAGAGAAAGAGAGAGAGAGAAAGAGTAACGGTGCGATGTTATCCAAGCGTGACGTTGATTTTGACACTTTAAACACTGCACACCGGGTAGCCACAGCCGCGGAGGGACAGTCGCTTCCCAGATCTTCACTACAATCTTTACGATCGAATACTCAATCGAGGCACATCAAACGAATGCTTATACGAAATGGTAAGCGCGCTCTGCTCCGTCCACAAACTGCCCATACGATTTTCCTCCTTCTGCGTCCAGTGACTATTCGCTGGCTGCTTACCGCCGTTGCGCTCGGATTATCGCCGATCAAAATTACGATCGGCAGGGAAGATTCTCGTAAAGTGAGAGGCGCGGAGGGTCCAACTGCCCGGCACGATAAAGTTAATTGAGTGTCGTGTTTCGTGCCGCGCGACTCCACGACTCGTGGGAAGCGTATATAAACTGCAGGCATCCTTTCTCCGTATATAAGCTGGTCTCTCTCTCTCTCTCTCTCTCTCTCTCTCTCGTAAAGACGCTTCCTATATCCTTCTCCTTCCCTATACTATCTTCCACTTCTTCTTATTCGCCTACTACTTTGAGCACACGTGTCTGTACATCCTGCTAACGTTTGCATCGGCGCGACCAGCTTCGCACCATTCAACGCTGCGATTGGTAGTAAGAATTTATGGTCCTTACTTCACTCTCCTGAAATAGCACTTCGTAGTAATGTATGTATACGATTATTTCCTTTCATGTTATATATTTTATGCCTCGATAAATAAACTATAAGTTATCAGTATGGTTGTGTGGTCAGATAGCATCAAATTAATTTTTTCTGGAGCTGTAAATTTAAAATCAATAGTAACTACCTATTCATAAATAGTTAGACCCATGAGTTACATAGTTTTGTTTCCATTGTAGAAGAACTTAGATCCATTATATATTTTGTTAGTGGAACTAAAACAGCGGTATCGAAAAGACGAGACAATCCGGTTGAAGAAAATGGCAGCGATAACTTAAATTAAGTTCTTGCTGTAATACTCACGTGATCATGTAAGTTAGAGATAATCAGATTAGACTATGTTTCGTTTCTTTTTACAATTGTTCATCTAACGGGTAATCATTTTTGCAACACATTTATTGGCAGCTCAGATTACGTACACGTAAATTAGAAAATAACCGTAATGCTATACATTTTACACCTATATAATATGTGTAATAAAATTGTTTAGAAAATTCTCACGATATTCCATACCATTATTGTAAGCACGTATAACACGTCATTAGGCTATAACTGCACGCTCATTCGATCCATCTGCGCGAGGTCTTGTTCTCGAGTATTTCGCCAAGGGCAATTCAATGGTGCGTTGGAATTGTCCGATCATTCTCGTGTAATTTTTCACGTGTAACACACACGCTGGGACGCATTGATACTGTGAGAATGAAATTTCCTCTCCGCGATACGTCGTGAATGGCAAAGTACAACCACTCATCCTTTATCATCGCTTTGCATTCGATGTGTTCGCAGAACGCGATCATTCGACCACTCAAAGGTATGAAAAGTTCCGACTACAGTTTCCTGACTACCTGAAAGACTGATGACCGCAGAATCGTTTTCACCTACGATGTCTTTCATCAACCTTTTGTATATATTCGTTTATTCTTGATCTATAAGTTAAAATGTGCATATTGCCTTCTCATGCAGAATTAGAATGAAAAGATGATGCATGAAGGGACGATACAGGGAATTTGCATTTGAATCATCATAAAATTGATGAATGTCAAAGAGCGAAACTCTGTAGAAGTCAATTTGAACAGCAGGATATAGTTCCTGAAATATCCTTGATATCCATTTCGTAGCAATTGTACATAGTCGAATAAAAAGTTCAATTAGTTCCTGCAATGGATGCTAAATAGCAACTACAATCTGTTATCTTTCAAATTCTTTAAAGCAGTCATACCTAATACAATGAAAATAAGATAAAAAGTATTGAAAGCAATGCAAAGTAGTAGTATAATATTCCAGAGACGACTCTCACAGTTCGGACTCAGTGGGATCACAGTCCATCTGTCAAAGGGTTTAAAACATCCATAAAATCGTTTGACAAAGACTTCCCAGTCAGCGCCGATACAATAACCTCTCAACTCGATATTAATTCACTCTCATAATCATCGAGTCTCAGAGTCCGCAATTGAACATCCCGTGACAGGCACAATAACAAAGAATACACACCAGCCATCACCGGCATATACAGAGAGGAAGAGAGCGAGAATCGACTCTTCGACCGGCGTCTTTTTCATCGAGCCCGTCAGCCTCTTTTGCGTCGCCTGACATATGCCCACTATGTGGCTTCTCTTACGTGTGTCCCTTCCAAGTGAAAAGGATGCAAGGATATAATACGCAGCGAGAGCGAGCGGGAAAGAGAGAGAGAGAGAGAGAGTGAGAGAGACAGATAGAAGGTGCATCCGCACGTACATTATATACCTGCCTCGGAATAATGGATATGGTTTTCTCTCTCTCTCTCTCTCTGTCGCTCCCTCTCTCGTGCTCAACACGGCGCGAACAATGACGTGCGGTGATGTATGCGGGTTACACGGGCTCGAGAGCAGCTGTTACATAGGCCGCTCGTCGACAACTGGTTCATTTCGGGACTAACGCGTTGCGTGGTGTCACAATAACGAGGAGCACTTGCGATGTGTGCATGTGTATGCGCTACTCGTGTGGGCTATATACATGACGTGTCTGTGCGTGTGTGGGGAAATGTTATATGCACACGTAACGCGTTGAACGACTGCATGTGTGCAGGCGCTATTAGTTAGCTGTGTGAGTGCAGTGTGTGCAAGGGTGTATCGGAGCGGCGCGACTCTTGACGCTGCTCGAACAATGCCTGTTGCGAGCCTCGGCATTGCCTTTGTCGGATTTTTTTTGCTCTCTCTCTCTCTCTCTCTCTCTCTCTTTCGTTTTTTTTTTGTATACTCGCGTGACAAGTCTCTTTCAGTTTGCGCCGTTTGCTCACCCTATACGTGTGTTTGATGCAGCTCGCGATTATTAGGTTCCAATCAGTCTACCCCTCGAATATAAGCCTATTGTTAAGCTCTTGGCAAGCAAAGGACACTTATTAATATTAACACGGCTTTCTGGGTTAAATTAATTGCTCTTTACGTATCGGATTTTCAGATGACAAGGAAAAGGTGAAGGGTGTTCTGAACAATGGAGCAACTGCCCTATTGAAACATTTGAAAGATGGAAATACAAAATTGAAACATATACTTGAATTTTATTTGAAAAATTTTTTACTGGAGATTGAATTTCTGAATGTGTAACCATTGACTAATGAACAATAATTCAATTATTTTTAAACCTCTGTCTGCTAAGTCAATCCCATCATTGTATTAGAACCACATAGAAAATAAAATTTTGAAACTGCACTGAATGAACAACGGAGTGCACCAGTATGGAGTATCTAGTGAGGCGTACTTTGTTTGTCCGGTAGGTGTTGCATTAATGCAATACCTATTTTATTATTTTTTTTGTCTCCTGTACACTCTAAATATTTTCGAGAGAATGCCTCTCTTTTGAAGTGAAAATTCCACTTAGGGAATATAGGTGCATGTCTCTATAATTTGACTGCATTTTGCACTCAAATACATAAGTGGGATAAGCTGATTATAAAGTCACTAAAAATTTTAGTTGTTAATTGCATGCTATTATTTTTTTGACGTCTCTGATTACAACGTCAATATTATATATGCTTAGGTGAAGTAGACATTTCGATGGTTGGTTGGTTAAAACTATAGAGCGAAACAGACCAAATTTTTGCATTTTGAAATCATGCAATCCACCGTTTTCGAGGTCACTGACGTAGTAAAAAAATGGTTTTCAGTGTTGTGGATCCACCCCAATACCTTATATATATATATATGAACCAAAAAACTACCCATTTTTAACTGTAGATGCACGAATGATTCGAGGTAAAAAGGGGTCGTTTTTGTGCAGAAAAAGGTGGCCCACCCTCAAAAGGCTTGTATAAGACACTACCTTGAATCGGAGCTTTGTTAGGGTCAACCACAAGAAATATGAATAAGTTCTTCGGACTTTCTGAGGAAAAAAAAAGTCGCCAAATCCCTGGCGGTCTAAAGCTTAAGAGGACAAGACGGTCTTAAACTTAAGAAAAATGATTTTTTTGTTTATTTTGATAGAAAATTTCCCGTAGAATAAGCTCCTGAAATCCGTTTGTTGAAATTCGATTCCATTCAAAAGTTATAGGTGAAAATGTGAAATAATGAAAGTTCTCAATTTTTGAGGTTCAAAAGTTTATATTTTGTAAACACATATTTTTTCTTTTTACTTTAAGGATGTGCAAGCGATACTTGCAAGTCAAATCAGCAACTATTCGAAAAATATTTAATAATATTATTTTTACATGAAAGTGATATATTTTGAATGGCCATACGTTGTAACTTATTCTTTACTAAATACAACATCAACAACGTTTTTATTATGTTTAATCGACAATTATTGTTTCGATTCTAAAATTTATGGGTTCATTTTGTTCGTTTTCGAAAACTTAAGCGATTCACCGTCAATTAAATTGTTTTTTCATTTTCAAAATTTCAGCTAAAATTTAAATTCAAAATTCTAGCTAGACGCCATTATTGCGATACAGCAAAGATTGATAGATGATGGCGTTAGGTGAACTTTCTTTTCCTACTGTAATGAGAAAACTAAAATTTGAGTGGTCGGAGTATATTTGATGACTGACAAAATTAATAAAATATATAAAACGAAGCCTACGTTTGCATAATGAATTTTGGAAACATCACACGCGTTATTGCTGCCAGACTACGCAACTCATCTTCGTTGTCGTACTTTGTAAACCAAAGCTTTATTTAACACTTACATCAATTATATCAAGCTGAAAATATTCTTTAAACCCTTAGGAATAGCGCTCTTCTCCGTTTTTTATCTGCAGATATCACAGTTTTTTTATTGCCAAGAGGAAAGGTAACAGAACCGGCATACGTTCGGTCACTTCGAGTCGTACTTTGCAGACCAAATCTTCATTTTACCTTCATTCCTTAGACCCTTAGGAATTGTGCTCTTCTCCGATTTTTGGGTAGAAGTGTCTTTATTTATTATTATATGTATGTGAAGTACCTTACTACTGAGATTTAGTCTGTCGGTAAAGTAGGAATTTTTCTTCCATACGGTAACCCCTTAAAATAGCAGGCAAATTTATTATACCAGTATCATATTTTTTAGTGACTGATACATATAGTCACTCTACCATACTAACTCATAATGGAGGCGTCTGTGCATTCCGAATCTAGTTTCCTTTTATTATAGGTAACAAAAACTCTCTTTATTAATTTTTTTTTAATAATTCATTGTGTCGAAATAACTGATAATTTTAAAAATAATAGTTTGCCAATATAAAATTTTAAAAAGTTTTCAGATTTGCAATCAGAGGCATCTAAAAACCCCAAGAAAGTTTTTCCGCTAGGAAACTTTTTCAAGAGATTGAGGTTAGACACTGAATTTGTTTTTTAATATTGCGATAAGAATACTTTTGTAAAATTAGAAGCTGTTATCAGATTTTCAATCAGGGATCTCTAAAATCCCCGAATTAATTTTTTCATAATACCATTATTTTCTCAAAAAAATGAAAAATCTCGATGTTTGGAAAGTTAACACATTCATGCTAATAATACTCCGAATAAACGTTTTAGTTTCTATCTCACGAACACGCTTTTTTATTTGTGATTTGATGTACCAAAGATTTTTTCCAATAAGAGAAATTTAGATTGATAGCAAGGTTTTGATATGAAATTTTTCATATAAAGTTTTACATTCATACAATTATTCTTAACTTAAGTTAAAAGAAAAACCTGTTTGTAAGATGGAACTGTTTTGCCCAGAAATCTGAGATAGGCCTTTTTTCGATTAAAATTTTTCTTTAATTTTGGAACTCCTCTGTAATAGCTATAATTTTAATACCGGTATTAGAATAAAATAAAATCAAACTACACTAAAAATACTAAGGCTCTGAAAACATCCATTCACCATTTGCATCAACATTTTTGCACGCATTAATAGCAGAAGCAGCCTCGTTATAACCCAAGTTCCGATCCTGCAAGATCTCTCTCTTGCATCCCACTGTAACATCTGCAATTATATCGCGTCGATAGTCACGGCGATAGCGATCTCGCGCTCGTACGTGCAGGCGTTCCGTACACTGCAGGCATATGTAACCGGGAGAGTGTGCAAAAAAAGAAAACAAAGCAACGAGAGGAGAGGAGATCCTCCATGGCGATAGAGTCACAGGTGTGATCGGCGCTTTGAGCGCTACAGTATATGTATATGCGAAGCCAACGCTCGGGATAAGAGTCTAACTAGAGCGAACGCGCTGCGTTCGGCAACGCAAATCCGCGGGAGCGCAAGTCTCTTCCCATAAGCATCAACGCACTAGCAGCAGTAGCAGCAGCAGCAGCAGCTATATTCCGGATATATCAGAGAGGTGGTGTACATGTACGCGCGCGGCACATACTTCTCTCTCTTGCTCACTTGAGGCTATCGAGTCTGGATCACGTCACGTCGTGTCGGATCGCGTTACGCTCTCGACACTGATCGGAGATTAGCTCCCCGATTGCATTCAAATCACGCACAAAGGAGCTCGGAGTCTCCCCCTCTCCCTCTCTCTCTCTCTCTTTCTCTCCCTC
The DNA here is from genome assembly GCA_900490025.1 of Megastigmus dorsalis. Taxonomy (NCBI): domain Eukaryota; kingdom Metazoa; phylum Arthropoda; class Insecta; order Hymenoptera; family Megastigmidae; genus Megastigmus; species Megastigmus dorsalis. The sequence continues at coordinate 20,239 of UELU01140296.1, read as the reverse complement.
TCCCGCTCTCTTCTTCCTGCTCTCTCGCGCGTGCATGCGTGTACGTGTAACCGCGTTATACAGCCGCGCCTATCTGACGGCCGTATCTAACGGATTTTTAACGACCTTTTGTTGGCCAAAAAATATATATAAGTCCTCGCGCTTTCTCGAGATCCAACTCACTCATGCCGCCGTATAAGTGCTGCTGCTGCTGCTGCTGTCCCTGCAGCGGCGAGAAAGAAAGAAAACAGAGACAGGAAACAGTCGGCCAGTGAAGAGGTTCGCTTATAAATGTGCACGCGTGTGTACACGTATGTATAGCTGTACACACACGTACACGAATCGAGGGTTGCAAAATGTGCGCGCTCACTGCCGTTGGAAACTCGGTGACAAGATCTACCGCAAGATTGTCTGCAGTGAGAGAGACCGAGAGAGAGAGAGAGAGTGTGAGAGGAGGGATGCGATTGTTTCGAGATAAAAGTGTGGTGGTGGTTCTTGAAAGGGCCTACAAATTCCCCCGGGGGCATTACAGTAGCGACGATATTTATGCGAGCATTTATCTCCTCTCTGACAATAACAGCATCTTTTTCAAACCAAGTGTAAATCATTTGGCTTTTCAGAGGAATATACGAGTATAATGAACGGAGCCCCTGCATGCCGCTTGTTACTGCGTCGCGGCTCTCTTTATTGGCCAGTTTTCTGTGTTTATAACTTTTGTGCTCGTCAGAGGCAAGGTTGATAAGAGATCGAGAGATACTGTCACTACCGTCGCGATAAAGCTTTTCATGCCGTTCTTTTTTTTATTTTATTTGCGGTCGTCAAAAAAGGTTCTCACTTATTCTTGTGAATTCGAGCTGAAATGAGTGATTGTGATTTACGGTGTGTGAACGCATTGAGAGTAAGGTTTCTCAACGGCTCTGCCAGTTGGAAAATATTAATACAATAAAAATAATTGACACTATATTTCAAAGGCTTTGACGGTTACATGAAAAGTATAATGTTTTAAAGTAGTAACAGATCAATTGGCCAGACAGCTTCAAGTTTTGACTTTTTATAAAGTATATTTATTATACATCTTAGATGTTATCAACTAGAAATTCTGCATATTTCAAACATAGCCGATACATCATCGTTATTACATGCCTTTCGGGTATAAATGAGCTTATCAAAAATCGTTTCAGCGTATCATTACATTACACATGCACGCGCATAAATAAAACCTCTGAAAATCTTCCACTCGATCATCCCCCTTCCACACTGTAACAAAAAGAAAAAGCTAACGCATCAACCGCGGCCATGGAATAAAAAGAAAATCCCTTATTTCATTAAGTGGACTTGCGAGGCTAAAAATTTATGAACCTGCAGATCGAAATAAATCTTCCGAATCGGGCAAAGAATGTTTATGAGTACCTAATTCGTCCTGGAGGTGCGATTAATCTTTCCTCTCTCGGAAACAGTTTGTCAGTGAAGAATTGTTTCGAATCGGCCCCAAAATAAACACTGCAATTACGCTCTCTCTCGCGCGCGCACACTTACGTCCAACACTGTTGAAGGATAGCGTCGCGCCATTATCTCCGACATTCGTTCCTCCCCTCCCCCCCCGCCCCCCTGACCCGTGCGCTTTCGTGTTTTCCTCTCTCTCTATCTCTCTTTCTCTCTCGCTTTGTGCGACGACTCGGGTGCGAGAGAAGCACCGTCGGCCGTCAAGTTATGTCTCGGGATGACGGCTCTCGAGAGTCGCGGCAGAAGAAGAAGCAGAAGAAGAAGAAGAAGAAGAAGAAATAGGAGGGAAAAAAAGCAGTATAGGAGCTGAGAGCTCGGGGCTGATGGCGGCGGAGGCGGCGGCGGCGGGTGGCCGCACTCCCCGAGGGCCAATCTTGATAAATATTTACGACTTTTGCGCATATCTCGGGGACTCGAGCTCTATACGTACGTAGCATTCGTGTAATATATGTAGTGTACAAGAGCTGAGACTATATGTACGTAGCAGCTAACGTCTCTCTTGCGTCTTGCTTGGGCTGCTGCTGGTGGCTGCCTCTTGTAGAGCTCCTCCGAGGGAAAGGCTCTTCTACTCTCGGCCGACGTTCCTGCTACTGCAGCTGCTGCTTGCTCCTCATCGTCGTCTCGCAGTCTCGAGACGTCGGCTTCACCGCTCGCGCGTCTTCTGATCCCCCCTGCAGCAGC
>UELU01140296.1:0-18056 GCA_900490025.1 Megastigmus dorsalis | reverse complement strand
CTCTCTCTCTATCTCTCTTTCTCTCTCGCTTTGTGCGACGACTCGGGTGCGAGAGAAGCACCGTCGGCCGTCAAGTTATGTCTCGGGATGACGGCTCTCGAGAGTCGCGGCAGAAGAAGAAGCAGAAGAAGAAGAAGAAGAAGAAGAAGTAGGCGAGAGGGCGCGAGTCGTTAACGCGCTTGGCAGCCACGCCTTCTCTCCTCCCGGAGTCCGGAATTTCGCTTCGAGAGACTGAGGCGGACATCGTGTCTGCAGCCGGACGAGGGAGAGAGAAAAAGTCTCAAAAACCACTCGAGGCAAAACGAGGCGTGCTTTCTCTCTCTACCGAGGCGCTGAGGAATAATCGTCCCGTTATCAACGGACTTTAACGACTCCCCGTTTATTATTGAGCATCGTTTATCTCTCTGTTGCGCACGGAACCTCCCTCCCTCCCTCCCTGCGTCGCTTTTTGTTCCTGCAGTGTGTGTGTGTGTGTGTGTGTGCGTGCGCGCGCGTGTTTGTGTGCGGGTTTGCTTGTTGGATGCCGAAAATCGAGAGCGAGGTGGAGAGAAGAGAGTTTGAGAGCGATTCTTAGGGTGAGAGAAAGGAAGAAGTCTTAATTAGCGGACGCTTTATTTCGCTGTAATAAGGAGTGCGCCAAAGTTTTGATTGCTTTCAAACTGAGATGATTAGTGTCAAATTAGGTGCCGAGAGTTCGATTGATTTAGTTAGTTTAATTATCGAAAGGGTTCTTGCTTGCTATTTTAATTGAATCATTTTTTAATGTTTTATGAAATTTCTGATCGGGGACAATACAATTAGGTCTGAATTAACGGAAAAATGACTCTGTAACTGAATTATTTATAATTGTCCAATTAAGAATTATCTTTTATCAAATAAAATTAAGTAAAAAATTAAATGATAAAATCGGTGAGTTTATTATTCCTTTGTTTCCTGCTATATGTTCATATTTCAATGAGGAACCGAATAAATAAACTGAAATAAAAATTCTTTCATAGATGAAATGAGAAATGTAGCATAGCCTTAAGCATCCTTGAATAATAGATCTGATAAATTTTGGTGATTCAAGCTTCAGGCACGAGGATTGATCTATTACGGAAACAGCTGATAAATACAATATAATGAAACAGCTGAACGTCGAAGTGGCATGAAAAATCATCTCATGCGTGTCCCTTTCATCCATTCATATTCCGCACAGTAAAAATTACTCAAACGTCATTACAAAATCAGTTCAATCTAAAATCCGTCTTCTTCCCTAAGACTCTCTTAGCCCCTCTCTCTCTCTCTCTCTCAACAGCGTTCCATCAATGAGAAACAAGCAGCTGTCAAAAATTGAGTGGATCGTGCATCATCACTCTCGAGCCGCAGGAAGTCTCAAAAGAAGTCAGCACACACCGCGCGCACAAAGACAGAAGCCGCGAGAGCGCAGCCGTATATAGAGAAAAGAAAGGGCACTGCTGTAGGTATAATACCGAGAATAAAAAAAAAAAGAAGGAGAAAGAAGGCGGGCGCATGGTGAAAAATGGATCGAAAGATTTCGATGGGGAAGAAGCGAGAGCGAGGGAGAGCAAGCGAAATGAGCGAGATAGGCCGTGTGATAGCTACGCGGGGGTAGGTAGGTAGGTATAATAACTACGGTATATGTATATAAGAGAGCCGCGTCTGGTGGTGGTGGTGCTGTTGTTGCTGCCACCACCGCCGCCACTGCACGCGGGGAATGATAGAGTGGGCCTATGCATTCGTCCGGTAAATAGCGTGATTGATCGATATTATATTCATAACAGCGAAAGACTTGTCATCAATCATGCCCCGCCGCGCGCGTGTATAACTGCACGGAGTGCGCCCGCCCCGGACTCTATACATATATATAGATTCTGGTATACGCGCTATATTATACCTGTCCGACGGCCCCGCAGTAATACATCGCACCTCCCGCATGTTTGCGCGAGCGCTGCGTGCGTCTTGTCTACTATGAGCGAGCGAACGCGAGCTGCTTCTGCAGGTAGCGTTTTTGCATTTTCAGCGTCTCGACGCAAAGCCTTTGTTTTCACATGGGGCATTTTTGTTTAGGAATTATGATTTCTTTCCTATATAAGCCGCGTCAAAATGAAAATGGCCTTGGATGATGTGCGTCGAGGGAGAAGCTTCGACTTTGTTGTCCTTTCGTGAACAATGCACGTCACGGGATGACGTGCAACATTGTTCGTATATACTATGTGCTCGCTTTTTTGTTTGCCTTTCGAAATGGATTAGAGTTGGGAAGAAAATATTAACTTTGGACTTACTTCGCGCTTGCGCTTCCTAATACGGGTGTCGATTTGGCGTTTTTATTCCCTGCCGCAAACGACGCGACAGTATCTTTGCGGGATAGCGATCAGTGAATGCGTAAAATTATACAGCTGTATATGGGTGTACGTCCAGGATGGGCAGAAGTCTTGTTGTCGATGAAAGAGGGAGAAAGAGAGAGAGAGAGCGGAAGAAGGTGAGGAAGAGGAAAGGGAGCCCGAGAAAAAAAGAGAAGGAGCTATAGGAATTGAAAGCCGAGCAATTTTTCAAGGCACAATGTATATTTTACCAGATGAGCGCGCAATTCCTTTGCCTTTTGCGGCTCCGTATATCTTTCGCAGCGCCGCGTCCCGTCCTTGCGTGCGGCGTTGATTTATTCGTCACCTTATACGCCCTGCTTTCCTATTTACATGGCGCGTACGAGTGAGTGAGTGAGAGAGAGAGAGAGAGAGAACAACCCCGACCTATCCACCGCAAAATATGGACTTTCCCCAACTTTTCTGTCTTTCGCTCCCCACGGAGGCCGCAAGTATACTCTCTCTCTTTCTCTCTCTCTCTCTCTCTTTCTCTCAGTCTCTCGTGTTCGCGCCTTCGTGCAGGTGTGCCATTAATCTCGAGCGTCGACGGATCCGAAAGAGAAAGAAGACAGCATGTATATATATATATATATATATGTAGGTACATATGCACGCGTAGGTAGATAAATGCGTGTAGATATACGCAGTCTTTGACACAATGTATGTGTGTGAGAGAGAGAGTTCAACTTACTCGAATGAGAGAGAAGGAGATAGCTGCGCGTGCAGCACAATGCGCGCCGACGGCTTGATATTTTGTTACATCGCGATATAATCCCTTGAGAAATACTCGGCTTTTTAGTCGGCCTCCATGCGCTTATGCTCAGCCGAGCGAACCACCGAGTGCGAAATTTATGGCTGATTATGAATGCCTGGCGAACCGAGACGCGCCAAGCTATAAGGGGGGGGGGGAAGAGAGAAAGAAAGAGAGAGAGAGAGAGAGAGAGAGAGAGCGACCGGTGAGATTGAAACACGTGTCGAACGTCACTACGGACGCATTATATAGCCTTTGATACAATAAAAATTAATTGCCGTGCGCGCGGCTAGTTATTGCGTGAATTATGGGACGGAACATGCGCCGTATATATGTATAGTATGTATGTACCGCATGTGCAGGATGAATCGTAATGGATATTGTATTACGGGGTTCCGCGCAGCTCGATCTGAACCGCCGCCCGCCGCTCGGCATTATTTATTTGTACAGTGCGAATAATGGTCGTTGTGTTGTGTAATCGTTAAATTAAAATTTAGCCAAACGGATAAATAATGCTCCGAGACGTTGTATAACGGTTCTGAGATAATCGCCCGTTATCTTTCGAGCGCTGTAAGATCTCGTTGTTGAATTTCCAATAGATGCTAATGTTAAAGATATATTTGAGTAATTTCGCTTGAGAGAAATGATTAGAATGTTGCTGAATACAATAAAAGATGAAGAGAAGGTATAGTATAATTCAATGCTGTTGAAATTCCTTTCTTCATCAATGATGTACAATAAAATATTGTTCATTTATTTAAGGTTTAAGTTTTTCTTATCTTCCTAGAATGACGTCAATTAAAAAACATTAAGAATTATGCAAATATTAAACAGAGAGTTTTGACATTGATGAGCTCATCCAACAAGAAATAAATTCAGTTACCAGCTGCATAAAGTACATTTTGAATAATTTATAATCGTTCTTTTATAAACAATAACAATGTTTTTTGATCATGCTATCACAACAGAGTACAGTACTGGAGAAAAGCAATAAAACGATGATAATTCAGAAGCCGCTTGCACGAATTCGTAAATATTCATAAACCGAGGCTTCGAAATTCCGGAACATTGTATCTCTCGAAATTCGACTCCTTAGAAAACACCGCGGCCGCATCCAAAACGTCCCTGTTTCAGCGCGAAAGTTCAGTGGCTCGATCGGCTGTCCGGTGCATCAACAGCTCCCGACACTGACGATCGCACGCGCGCATCCGGACACAATGGAACAGCTCCATCAAAAGAAGAGGCAGCAGCAGCATACGTGGGCAGTAGAGTCCGATTATACGAACCGCCCACGGCGATCGTGCGCTGCACATCTCTCTTTCCGCCCGCGAGCGCGCCAAAAGGAAGAGGAAAAACAAGCCGCGAAACGGCCAGTTGCGACGGCTTTTGCGATTCGCTCCCGTGCAGCAGAGCCGCCTATATCCGTGTATAATATACGTGTGCTCTCTGTACTGGCGCGCGGTAGTTTCTTTGACACGCGATACTCTTGTTAGTGCGTGATTCCCTTTTACACACATGCATGTCCGATCCTTTTTCCGATCTACTCTCTACGCGCGCGCGCGGCTCATAGAGGAGAGATGCTCTCTTTTGAAAAGGGAGAGGCGCATGCAGCTTTTGAAAAAGGACGCCTTCCAGCTGAAAGCTAATCCGCTTAATATACATCCGAGATTTACGTAATGCGCGCGTATGCACGGCCCGATGAAAAGCGAGAGAACCCGCGCGCTCTCCTATGCATTATGACGATATATATATATATATATATATATATCGACAAAGTTGCCGTCGCGTGTACAGCGAGATAGATTTTCTTTGTTTGTGCCGTACTTATAGTGTCGGTGGACGACGAGCTTTGACACGTGCCCTGCGCAGGGGTATTGAATGGCGAAACCTTATATATATATATATATGTATTTCTACACTAATGAGAAAAACGATCGGCGAATGCAGTGCGGTATTTGGTATTCCCGATCTCACAGAGGATTTCTAATACTCTGTGTGTGAATAAAGTTTAAGAGCTGTTTCGATTATATGCCGTAAATACTTTTCTCTCCCTTGGATCGATCGGGCAAAAAACATTGCACGCGCTCAAACGCTAACTTGGCCTGCACCAGTATCGAAAAGTACGATTCCAGACATTTCAATCCAAAGTCACGAGCTCGGAAAAACGCACAGATTATAAATGCGGCTAATATACGTTTTGCTCGTCGCAGCTCTCACCCTTCGACAGGGGAGGGGAAGGGGGTTTAGAGAGAGATTTTGACGTGTTTTTAATTTGAAAGAAAAAAATGAGCCTCGACTCTTAAACTCACGCCTGTTAACGCATGCCTCTCTCTCACTCTCTCTCTCTCTCTCTCTCTCTCTCTCTCTCTCTCTCTCTCTCTGTCTCTCTCTCTCTCTCTGTCTCTCTTTCCACTCGTATATAAGAAGCACGCGACGGCGGCGACGGCGACTCCCCAGTTATTTCCTGGCAGATATAAATATGCAATAGCGCTTGTCAAGCGCAATGCCTAATAATTGAATGTATAATAAAGAGGGCGTAGGGAACGGTGTCATGCTGACAGGTAGACAGGCTGTCTGGGCGCGCGGAGCTGCAGCGCGCGAGCCGAGAAACGCTAGACGGGAAGACAGACGTCGGCTGTCAATTTTCCCTACTCGGGTCTCAGTCTCTCCCCTTCCTCCCCCATCCCCTCTCTCGCTCTCTCTCTCTCTCTCTCTCTCTCTCTGCCTCTTTCGCGCACACTGAAAGGCTCGCGACGGGATTTTCATCCGGCCTCGTTTTCACATACATTCCGACACTCCCATCTCTCGATTTTCTCGTTTGCCCACCCACTCGCCTATTTTCTCTCTCTCTCTCTCTCTCTCTCTCTCTCTCTCTCTATACCTGCATTCAGACGAAGATCGTCTCGTTGGCGGCGGCTCCGCGAGTCGGGAGAGGAAGAGGGAGAGAGAAAGAGAGGCGTACTCAATCGATACCCGCGATAATGAAGATATCGGATGGCGGAGGAGCCAAATTGAGTTAGAGCGATTGTCCTTTACGGGCTAAATTAACGGACCTGCAGTGGCCACGCAGTCCAAGGACTTCATAGTCTCCCATAACTGCTGTCAATTATTGTTCTAAGAGAAATCCGTTCGCGGTTGAATAATGATCGGCTTTCTGTCGCCTCGCTTCTCGTTTCCCTTCTATATGCCTATAAACCCCCGCCCCCTTCTCTCTCTCTCTCTCTCTCTCTCTCTCTCTCTCTCTCTCTCTCTATCTATCTCTTTCTCCTTCTCGGCGAGGATATAATGCTGTGCTGTAATTGAAAATCAAATATGAGACGATGCGAATTATCCGAACTTTGCAGCTTTAATTATCAAAATCGTTAATGTCTGGCCAAGTTAGCAGCGTTTCATTCAAAATAGATTTTATTCGGGCAGACATCGGTGTGATTTGTGCTGAAAATAGAAATATATATTTTGGTCATTTCCATGTGAACTTGTAAGCGCTATAATATTTTAATATGATGAAGCTTTGTATAGACACAAAGCCTTTGACAAATGCACGAGACAAGTTGTAAATAAAATCTTTCGTTTCCACAGCGAGTATAAATAAATTTGCAACTGTCATTATCCAGGGTATTTCTGTATTTGTTGGTTTTCACATTTCACTTTAAAATATCAACTTTAATTGGAAAGCTAGCTAATTAATCATATTCCTTTAGAAATTTTAGAAAATGTATATGCTCAATCATGTAGCGTAACTAAAATTTTGTAGTTAGATCCAAGAAAATTTCTTTTCTTCAAAAGTACAAGAAAATAATAAAGAATGCATCAGTGTATTAAAAATAATGTAGTGTACAGAATTTTTGGTTTACACGTAAAAATTATCAGTTTCGCTGCGTTTGACATAATTTGTGAGCAGTTGTGAATGTTATAATTTATAAAGAATAAACGTTTCACAAAAAATTCGTAGCGAGGAATATTCGAAGGAATTAGTCAAAAACTAAGTAAACTCTATCAAAACCAACATCCATGCTACATATCTCTTCCCACGAAAAAATCCCCAGCCTCGACGCCTGCACACCTCACATATCCGATGGCTGCAAAAATCATCCACATTATAAATAGCGAAGACGTATAGCCGCGCGTATACGCACTGTACGAAACGCAGGCACAAAACACCGATTCGTCACTGCCCTCGTCGACCCGAGGCTACTCAGTCATTCAAAAATCGAAGAATCGAGCTCTCTCTCTCTCTTTCACACACAGACACACTGCAGACACACCGTGTCTCGCTACTCTGTGTTTTTATATAGCTCGATCGCGCGGACAGCCACACGCATCAGCAGCAAGGTTATTATTTTAATGCCCTCGAGGGGAGATCTGCAGCAGCGCTTCTCTCGCACTGCACACACACACACACACACACACATAAGTGCGGAATAATGGCTCGCGTGCGTTTGTGGGCGGATCGAGAATGGCCAATTCAATATCCATTTCATGTATACAAGTCCCGATCTCCTCTCTCGCTCTCTCTATAATACTCAACTCGACGGTATATAGAGGCAGAACGAAAGGGAGAGAAGTCGGCTCTCTGCGTCACGTGCGGCCGGGCGAAGCATTTCTGCGTGAGAGACCTGTGCGGATAAATAGAAAGAAAAAAGAAAAGGAAAAGAAGAGGGCAGGAAGGAAAAACGAAGGGACGAAGAAAAGCAAAGGAAAGAGTGAGAGAGTGTGTGTGAGAGAGAGCGAGAACAACAAGTATAAGAGAGCGGGGCCTGGTCTAGTCGGTACGGCTGACAGCTAGGCAAATACGAGTCTGACGTCTCGAATAGCTTTTATTTATTCTAGACCGTTTATTTAGGCTGCCGCTGGCGATATCGTGTTACCTGGCAAAAGAGACTGCAGAGAGAGAGAAAGAGTGGGCTCTTTGAGTGGCATCGAGGGCAAACGGGCTACCGTCTCTCGCTATATAGCCACCTCATACGCGTGTAAGAGAGTGAGAGGGAGAGAGGGAGAGTAGTCCATTGTCATAGGTCGTCATCCTCGTGTGGCAAGGCCTTTAGGTATATATATATATATACAGATGGATCGAAAGTCAGAGGATGCTCTTTCCATGGACACCCTGCAAACGGACAAGCATGTGTACAGGAGCTTTTTGGGAATTTTTTGATTGCGTTTACGAACTAATTATTAAGTGGTTACTTCCGTAACTTTTTGAATAAACGACAGTTGATAGTTCAAATTTCAGATGAAATTATTAGCAATTTTCAAAAATGATATATTCTATATTTTATGTAGAGAGGTAATAAAAAGCATTGAATCGGTTGGTAAATGTGCAAAAGTTTTGTACAAAGTCGTATAATTGCACAATTTGAGTGCAATCGAGTGCTCGTAACTGAAATTGGCTAAAACTAAAAATTTTTATGATTGAGCCATTAAAAAAAGATTATTTTTTTAAACTAATAAAAGAAACTTAATATTTTGTTATCCGACTGATTTAGACATATATTATTATACGCTTAAAATAATAATGCTATACAAATCGCACTGACGGATCAACTATATGTATATATATAACACCGCAGAACTTAAATAACACATGTAGCGTTAGGCAATTTGCAATTTTTATATGTTAAAATCGAATTAAGGTACGCGTAAAATGTTAATCATCCACCGCAGAAAGAGAGAGAGAGAGAGCCATTACGTCCTAAACCCAAAATTACACTTTGAGCAATATAACGGCTGCCTATTTATTTTAAAACAGCTGGCAAGTTAAGTGCAGCGTATTACATCAATTTACCGCTATTCTCACTTCCTTTCTAAAAGACCACACCATAACCAGCTGCATATACCTATATATATATATATATATATATATATACACGTTCCCGCGGTATAATAAAATGCAAGGCTCCAGGAATATCATAATTTTCAAGCTGTCGTGGGCATGAGCTACTCTCTCGCTCGGGCGCGATCAGACTGCGGACCTGGCAAATCACTAAAAACTTTGATTAAAGCGTTGACTCAATCTGACGCGAGATTTCTTTAAAATGCCAGGAGTGACGTGACGTGTAAAATAGCGTTCCGCTCGAATTTACACTCTAAGGACCGGAGCTCAGCTCAGTTCGTTCGAGTGACGCTATGCACACACACGTGCAGAGCCGATGTACATATATGCGCGCATATATATGCATATTATTTCCTCGTAGTCGGCGTTACATACCATTCGCGCTCGACGTCTTTCCTCTTGTCTCTCATGTTTCCTCCTATACCTACCGATCAACCTTTCATTCAGTGTCGAGTTTCGTATCTCGTTAAGTCCTTCGCAACTGCCTCCGCCGCTGACTGGCGCGTACACCTATAACTGCCTACTCAAGCCATCTCACTCGCGCTCGTTCACTCTCTCTCTCTCTCTCCCTCTCTTTCTCTCAGCTGCTTGCCTCCAAAGCCATATCCTTCTTCTCTCACTCTCTCGTAGTGTCCCTCATTCTCCGCTGTCGGCTTGTCTCTTTGCTTTTCGCGGCGCGAGCTCGAGCAGTTCTCTCTCACTCTCTCTCTCTCTCTCGCTCAACCCCAGAGTCGTTATATGGACGCGACGTTGACGGACGGCTCTCTTACGCACGCTTGACGGGAAACACAAATTGTGGGCGCAGCTACGCCGATAGTAATCAAGAAACACGGTAGGTAGCGGACGGGGGCCTCCACGAGTGCCTGGATAATCATTCTCTCTCTCTCTCTCTCTCTCTCTCTCTCTCTCTCTCTCTCTTCCTTGCTATCTCCCTTTCTTTAAATACCTCTCTGCTATATATATAGGGAAAGGAGTGGGCGAGGATGAGAAAATAGGGAAATGAAGGAGAGACGGAGGATACCTACGAAGCGTTTGTGCGACAGCATTATATGACGAAGCTTGATAAGTATCGAGTGCCACTCTATTTGGAGATGGGTGTTGGTGAGCGCGTGGTACACAAATGCAACTCCCTGCACACGTATACGAGAAGGATGTGACTTTAAACGATCGATGGGGTATGAAAGATTGATGAGCGACCGTTGTCCCATTCAAAACTCGTCCATTTTTCATTTTGAGTGGATGGCACATCTGGATATATAGGATCGGAGCTAATCCTCTATGGTCGCAGTTACTGTATCCTTCTTGCCCTATTGTATGCTCGGATATTATGTGCTTCTGTTAATGTATTGGACTGAATTTGAAAAGAACATTTGTACATGCTAATATTCTAAATAAAATTCAAGCAAAATTGTTTTTAACATTAATTGTAAACTTTGGTGACAAAGCTACAATAATAAATGACCATCCACGTTTTATTTTTTTATCGAAATGTGTGCTATTCATCATTTTATACATGGAGAGAATTTTCGGATAAATTTTACCCATATAGTAAGATAGTCATGGATCCAACAGCTGTGCAGTGTAGAAATAATTAGCCAACTGTACGTTAAAAATCATGATGATATCAACGCAATTTTGACAGTAGTGGTGAGTAATTTTTCCTCCACTGCACAGTTTGTCCTACGATTACCTACACCGTATGGGTAGAACTTATCCAAAAATTCTCATCGAGTAAAATTCACTGTAACATTCACTGTTTAAATATGTTCACTGTTAAAGCAGTAAGCGATGAACTGAATTTTAATTTATTATAAGGAGCTTTATGAATACCAATTACATTACCAATATTTTACAGATGTCAAAAGAGCCACCCAAATAAAAGTAGCATCAGCTGAAAAGCACTGTATCAATCCAAGTATATATAAGCCAAGCTGTTGGCTTGAAATCTGCACAAAGAAGCGCGTTGTCGTCGGACGACATCGCGCGGACTAAGAATATAAGAATAAGAAGGAGGCGAAGAAGAAGAAGAAGAAGAAGAAGAAGAAGAAGAAGAAGAACAAGAGGAAGGAGCCGAGCCCACAGTAGGCTTTCACGAAGATGAATAATGCAGTTCGCGTGAAAATCCTCGATCGCATAAATCGCGTCTGCCGCGGCGGTGCTCGTGTGTGTGTGTGTGTGTGTGTGTGTGTGTGTGTCTGGCCGGCCGACCCCAATCTCAGAGAGAAGCGGGGTCCCAACCGAGTATACACACAATGCCGAATGCTCTCTCGGCCATTCCTCATCCCGCGAATTCGCTGCCGTTCTCATATACACATACACAAGCCCGTATACAGGTATATAATATGCACATCCTGCAAGCGCGAGCGCGTGTGCGAGCGAAACATGCCGATATACACAACAAGCGTGTGCACACACAGACAGACGGACAGACGGACAACGGACACACAGGCCGGTATAACACCGGACGATGTCTCTTGGGCCGAGACCGGAGCTGTACCATAGATGTCCACCGAGAGATTACGGCTCAACATATGTGTGTGTGTGTGTGTGTGTGTACAATGCGAACGAGCGAGCCCCGCGCTGCGCTCTATGACCAACCTGTGTACGACCCGTGACTTATATCTGCGCGTTGTAATTCATCCTCTCTCTCTCTCTCTCACCAGACGCGTCGTCGGACGGCACACTATATGCCAATTTAGGTTTTTAAATACCGACGCGACGTTTTTGCGGATGAAACACTGCTTTTGTATTGCTGCAGCTGAAGGGACCACCGAGAGACGGGTGCATTCTACATGCTGTTCGATCTTAGTCTATATACATCAATGTGCGATAGAGTTTCGCACAGTGCCAAAAAAGCTGAGCTAACATAAGCTCAGAAGAAGCGACCACTATTATTCTAACGCATAGATCTTCGACGAATCTAATGATGAAAGCTGAACCACGTATCAACGCTACAAAGAGGTACAATACTGAAAAGAAAAAGAAGGTTGGAAAAAACGAGAAATGCGGAAACTGAGCCGCGGAAGAATAAAGTAAAGAAGCACAAGAGAGCAACGGATCCGAGGATGCAGATCATCCGGTTGGGAAGTGTATATTCAAAAGTAACGGGTTGTATACATACAGACTGAGATTGAAAGAAAAACCGATCGATTCGTCATCCGGCTTGAAGACACACGCAGCAGAAACAGCAGCAGCTCGAGATTCAGAGCCGAAGATATGGATAGTAGAATGGGATATAGTTTGGTGTGTGTGTATAAGGATCGAAGAGAGAGAGAGAGAGAGAAAGGTATATATACACACAGGAGAGGCTGCAAGTTGAGCCGGTGGCACGTCAACGTCAAGCGCACCCATAATCTGTAGCGCAGGGCGTGCCTAATTCCCTCTGACGTGCTCTTTCGCATGCGCTATACGCTCGCGTCTACATTATTATGTGTCTCGGACGCGAAACGTCCCGGGACGCGTCCAAGCGCAAGAGCGAGACAGAGAGACACTCCGCCCGCCCGCGCGTATGTGTGCGCTTGTGTGCGTTTGTGTGCAGGGTGTGGGTACGTGCCGTCGGCCATGTGTGTGTGTGTGTACAGGCCGCACACATATACAGGAAAGGAAGGTGTTCCCTTCGCCAGTCTGGCCCGTTCTCGCGTATACACACACACATCCGTCCGTCGGCCTGTCGCGGCTTGTCACTCGGCGCATTGAGAATGCAATTGATGGCGGCTGAGCGTAATTGTTAAGAGCATCTACCCCTCCAGCTCACCCCAAGGGAGTAGTCAATCAATATTCAACTCGATAGTAATAATCTGCCGAGTCGAGGCCTATATACGTATATACCCTGTGTGCATAGGCCTCTATATTTACTGACACGGGGCAAACTGAGCACACCACTTGCATGTACTCTGGTTCGCTCCACTTTACATTCAGGATGAAGGATTAGGACAGCTGCTGGCCTGTTTTATGTGTATAGTACGGCTGGACCCGCTTTGTTGAGTTGTGCGCGCCAAGGATGATATTTGATGAAAAGTGTGTCAAAATGGTTTTCTCGGCTAGCTCTGCGGTATCCTCTGATTTTTTAATGCGCTTCAAAATCGCCAGGAAGATTAAAAGTGTTTTTGCATCCCTCGAATTTGGAATAGCCATCTGTCAAATTCACACTAATTAATCTTAGTTCATTCGTTTGCCTTTGCTCTCTCTGCTTTGTGTACTCATCAAAATGAATCTTTTCAGCTATTTGCGTTATTCCATTTTCAGGGCTGAGCAAACAATATATGTGTATATATATATATCGTCATTTGCTATGATTGGCAATTCATTTTATTACTTGAATTTCTTCCGTGCCAATCTTATTACATAGTCCAATCAAATTCATTCAGGTTTTAACTGTATATTTTTTATAAATATATTGTATACATTTTTTATTCGTTTTTAATAAATCAAATATTTTTATAATTTATAACATTTTCCTGTACAAATAGAATATTACATGAACTGTGGGGCTTAGCTTCTACCAGTGTTCTTGTTTACTTTACAATTTATTCTAAGATAAATAGCGTGGTCAAACAACGGTAGCCGTGGTCACTCGGTCAGATTGAAGCTGTTGTGACAGCTGCTGTTTGAAAATCTTATCCAGTCGCTTTTGCAAACTTGTTTTACCACATGTCTAGTGACAAAATTGTTATCTTCAATCTATATAATATTCGTGTTTACCCACTTCTATCTACTGATGCATAGTTAACATTCATATGTTTAATAATAAATTTAACATTATGGCAAATATTTACAATGGTCTAAACTTTGAAAGGTAAAATTCAGCCTACAGTCTTGTATGAATAAATGCCATCAAATAAAAAATCAATTAATTTTCAAAAATGTTAATAGTTTTAAGTAACTTATTTAAAACTTTTGTGATGATTGCTATGCAGTAATTTAAATAGTTAAGACAAAGATTTTGAATAGTTTTGTTCCAAATTCAATAATAATAGATCCCATTTAACAGCAATTCTTAGAAAATATAATCGAAGAATCAATTTCAATTGCGATGGAATAATGCTTATCTCTCGCAAAACTCATTGTTGGTAGTTTCATTGTTTCGTGATAAAAGTCTGACTTGAAAAAAAAAGGAACGATATTCCTGACAGCTTTATCTCAGTGCCGCTCTCTGTTGCACACAAAAAAAAAAAACTAAAATAACGCCGTCGCAGCGAACGACGCGCTCACACACAAAACACACAGCCGTCCAGCAGCTCTTTTCAAAGAGTGCGCGATATCACAGATGCAGACGAATCCGATGTCTGAAGGTACATACATTATTGCATTTACGGACGCGCGCTCTCGCAAGAGAGAGCGAGAGAGAGAGAGAGAGAGAGAGACAGAGACAGAGAGATTAGCATGTAAATGAAGCCGAGTCCCAGTCACAATGCGACCTAATCTCGTTGCACATTATGAAATATGACGTGGACCGTGCAGGGGTTTGTCAGTCAGCTCTTGACACGCGGAGCTCGACGCTGTCGACTGCTGCTACTGTTGCTGCTATTTCCCCTTGTATCCCGTGCGATGGGTTATATAAGTGTGTGTGTGTACCCCTTGACTATATATATATATATATATATATATATATATGCAAGGAGGAGTGACATTTGAATAGAAACTAGAAGAAGACTTCATTATTTATGCCGCATGCGTGTGTCCCTGGACTGTGTCTCTCCTCCTCTTCTTCTTTTTTCTCTCTTTTCGCGCGTCCTTTCTTTATTCTCGCATATAAACCTCAAACTGGCTGTCATGTGAATGCATTCGCGCCTGTGTGTGTGTGTGTGTGTGTGTGTGAATACGCAACGCTTTGGCACTTTCGCAAGCATGTGATTTGAATTCGGAAGTAGTTGCTGTTGGCGTTTGTGCGAAATCTTTATTGGGTGTAAATTAAATTCTTAAAGATTTTGAGGTGCGTGCGGTGAAAGTTTTCTCATGCCGCTGTAAATAATTGTTTAGATGATTTACATGATTTAGAATACAAAAAGAACAGCTTACTTATTGCAAGCGATGAAGGTTATGTAAGATAGAAAAATTGTTTAAGTAGATGAGAAAAACGGGCATTACGAATGAATAGCAATAATTTTTTTGTTTTGAATATATTCCATTGTAAATTGAGTAAGAAACAATGGATTACTGTGGTAAAATTGATTTTTAATAACCTTTTTCTTATTTATACACAGAAATTTAGGTCTACAATATCTATTAATTCTATTATATTAATCATAATATCCAAAAAGCAATGAGGTATGGCAGTGACGTTTCCAATGAGACTAATTTATCAACGCAACGCCTATATTTCGAAAGCGACATTTTCATTATTATCGATGCAGAGCTTCAGTGATTACTTCAAGTTTAATGGCTAGATAGCTATCCTAACTTTGTTGAATTCATCCCTTGTTTGTATAGTACTAGCGTTTAAATTATGTGAGCATTAGAATTTATTTTTTCAAAACACAGTCATCTGTTATAGATATAACACACATCACACACACATATATATATATATATAATATGCACATATTTCGAACTTAAGCGCCCAAGCGTAAGGTGAGATTCAGAGAAGTGATTTTGACACGATCAAGTTCTCGATAAATACTTTCGGTTCGCAAGAGCTGTGTGCAAGAGAAAGAGAGAGGGAGAGAGAGAGAGAGAGAGAGAGAAACCTTTACCCGCGTAATTGCATCGTAATACCTCGCGCACGGCACAGATAAAAGCGCTCTAAGTGGCGAGCGCATCTCAATTTCGAATCGCTCAGACGTCATTACACGCGCGCACACAGCAGCAGCAGCAGCAAATATCAACGAAAAAGACACAAGAGAGAAAAAAATCCACGATTGCGCGAGAGCGGTGAGAAAAGGTAAAAAACGTTGCGCGCAAGTAAAAAAAAGAAGAGTAAATGTGAAGTACAGCAGCAGCAGCAGCAGCAGCAACGGCGGCGGTAGCGGCGGGGCGGTGCAGGAAGAAAGGTAAAAAGCTCGCCGACGCGGCAGCACACGAGAGAAAGGCAAGTGTCGAAAACCCATTTCCGTGCACTACAGAGAGTCGCGTCGGTCGGTCGGTCGGTCGGCGCGAGCGCGCGTGTCACCTGAGTGGCATAAAAAGAACGTGGCTGATGGAAGGCTAAATAGGCGGCGTGTCGTGACACATGGAACACTGGGCAGTGACCGGTAGCCCCGTCCGGCCGTTCTCTCTCTCTCTCTCTCTCTTTCTCTCTTGGGCTTACAGTTGCTGCTGCTGCTGCTGCCTGTTGGTTGGAGTGACAGCGTCGCGACAAGTTGACATGTTTGTACAGAAGCCGCACAATGCCGGCAGAATGAGAGAGAAAGAGAGAGAGGGAAGAGAGTGAGCATTAACGAATAGGTACAGCGAGTGCGAAAGCGTATACGCCACATCAGACCCGGAACGGATGAAACAGAAGTTGAGAGAAAAAGACGGTAAATAGGCGTAGAGTTATATATATATACATAATGGATTAAGAGGAATAAGTTGGATGCAGAAGTATGCGTATAGCGCGCATTTCGTCTGTTCAATGCGTTGTAGTTCGTAGAATCAAAGTTATGAAATGTGGCGGCAACAATTTATTCAAGTCTGTTTACTTGTCTCTAATCTGTTGAAAATCGAAAGGTACGTTATTTATGAATGAAATATGTAATTGAATGAATGTATTGCAAATGTGAATCAATCGCGTTATAAAACCCTATACTATTGTACTATCGTACATTGTTGAACAGTGTATAAAAAAACACGAATTATAATATTATCACCTTAACCAAGCAAAAATTTAAATAAGAAAACTATTTTAAATAACATAACTCTTTTCACAATGATTCGGAATCCCTATTGGGCTTTGACGAAAGGTAATGTTTTAATCTATCGAAATACTCTAAATGCATTCGGGGCTGCATTACTAAAATAACTTTTTCAGAAGTAAACTAATTAGAAAAAAAACTGCCCCTATAAGTGTTAGATTAAATAGATAATTTAATTTGCACTATTTTTTCGGAATAAATAAAGTTAAAATGAAATCTTTAAAAAATAGGCATTGAATAAGACTAAATTATTTACAGAGCCAATATGTTTTTCAGTACTTTTAAGTTTTCAAGATTTTTATAAGATTAGATTTTATGGAAATTTTTCGTTCTCAGTTGAATACTAGATCCCATATTTTATTTGGTTATAATTGTTTCCTCTTTTTTAACTTATTTTCATTTTTTTTTGCTTTTTATGATTTCAATTTGTTCATTCGTTAAATTTTCAAAGTAATGGTGAATTAATCGCTCGTTCAATATGTTTTAATGATTAAAATGAATTTATCAATCACCATGAGCTAAGGCACTCTTAGAGGTTATTCCCGTCTTTTTCTTCAATTTGAGGTGATCCGTTTTTTTTTAATCCTACGTACAGACAATAATCAATATTCTCATCAGAAACTCTTACACAAATATTTAAAATTATGGTTAATTCTCGCTCTGGAGCTATCTTAATTTATTAACCTTTTTTGATATGTGTCTAAGATAGAGCTGTCTGCATCTTACTGAAGATGGGTAAGCAGACAGTCTCATGTCCGAAAAACTTTATTTTCAAATATTAATTCTCATAATGATTTCAATCTTTTTAGCTTACATTTCCAAATTTTATAGTTTTCTTAATGTCGGTTTTCTTAGAGTTTCCTTATTCTATATATTGTTTCGTTTGTAGTCTGTATATAGACCTCGTCGCGGTCGGCAAGAGGCTGAACCATGAACGACTGTCAGCAGGGGATGACATTGTTGCGTATTGTAATTCAAATCTTGTGTCTATTTTTTTTAAAACGAACGTTAGTTTTTTCATTGCCTAGTTACGAGTTGTATATGTTAAGGGGGTGTCAAAGTCCTACAGTTACCACTCAAACTGTTTTACCAATCGGATATGAATAATTAGTAATAACTAAATAAATAGGTAAAATTATGCAAAACCCAAATACAGGTGCACTTCGTCTATTAATTATCTATCTTCCAGCAAAATTTCAAGTGAATATTTCAACGACACCTTCAAAAATTTCTACACCGAAAAAATAAGTATTTGCATCGAAATGAGTGCGTTTTTTCGG
>UELU01140290.1:0-15251 GCA_900490025.1 Megastigmus dorsalis | reverse complement strand
CATTATAAATTTAGTCGATTTCAATTGCAATTGTGAATTCAATTCACAACAATCGATTTTCATTGCGATTTTTATTATTATAATTGATTGCTTACAATGGATATGGACAGAATTTTAAAATTTTAATCGACATCAATGGATTTACTTACGTAATGGAGAGTTATCGACTTTTATTGCTCTCTTCAGAAAAAAAATACATCGATTTCAATCTTTATTTATTTATTATTTTTTTTTAATTATTACACAGAGCTCTGTTGTCTTTTCAAATAAGAAATTTTTTTAGAAACGTACTCGTTAAAATTGGACACTTCCTCAAAGTAGTCATCTTTTTCCTGGTTTGGCATATATTCATTTTTTAGCCAGTAACAATAGAAGTCTAAAATTAATAAATATAAAAACATTAAAAAAGTTTTAAAAAATTTCTTTCTTAGATAATGTAAAAATGTACAGAAGGAACCGTGTCATAACAAAATACCCATATTAAGTATATAAGAATTATTATAAAATTAATGCAAGTAATACTTTTATATATAATCATCGATAAGTTAGAAGTGCAAAGAACACATGCATATGTGAGGTTGTTCAGTAGGGGTAGCTTCGTCTGCTTCTCATAAATCCAATTTCAATTCTATGCGTATCCTGCCCTCTACTAGACATAGAATGTAATAGTAGTTTTTGATAATATACGTGTCCATAAAGTACGCACTTACGGACTGTTTTGAGTCCGTAAAATTTACACACTTTACAGACTGTTTTCTGTCTACGAAACAGTCCAACAAGTGCGTTCTTTACGGACCATACATCAAATAATAATGTTCGATCCTAGGCCGTAATATTTTCCGGACCTCGTGGAGTTTGTGCATCTCCAATCTCCACTCGGTCCGTAAAATCATTTTTACGGCCTAGGATCGAAAAAAGAATTTATTAGTAGCACCTAGCAGACGAAGCTACTATCTCCGTGAGGTTTTTCAAATTTATTAAGAAAATACTTGACCTATCGCGTCGGATATTAATTTTAAAAAGTTTTCCAGCTTTATATTAAGCGCGCTCAAGGTACTTTTTTGAATAAAATTGAATAATTAGTCCCCTTAAGTAGCCTTTAAATAACGAATATAGACGCTTAATATATGCCATATATCACACGCGCGACTGTTCGTTTACTATTGATGCACATAATACAATTCTGCGCGAAAGTCATAAGTCCTTCTAGAAGTCAAAGTCAAGAGATTGTGTATATAGCTAATATCTACACGGAGAAAAAAAGCACGCTAATAAAGCATGAACACATGCCACGCCATAATGGCTGCAAACTCAGGAGCGCGGGTTCTATCCTATCTACGGGCAATTTTTTTTTTTTTTTATTAATTTTTCCTATTCATTATTAGGTTGAAGAATTGTTATTTTTTCATTTTATTTAATAAATTATTCATAAAGCAAGATATATGTAAAAATCATACAAGCACATTAACCTAGCTTTCCATTGGAAAATATATGTAATATTACATTTATCTTGAAATCGGAGTAAAATTAGAAAAGTACTTGAATTTTTTAAACTTAATAATACATCTAAAATAATAAATTTAAATATATTTATTATCTTAGTAATAAAAAATTACCATAATGATGTAAGTATTTCTTGGCTTGACTGAGCCAAGAGAAATAGCCGATCAAAATATTTTGGACCCGATATCTCCTCAAGTAGAAATTGTATTAAGGATGATATCAGGCCCTGATCAAGATTTTGATTACTCGGATCAGGGTAAGATCTTGGCAACTCCTGATCAAGATTGCATTGAATTTAAAGGTGGAAGTTATATCTATACATATTTTTCTTATATACAAATTATAATAAATTCCACACAAAGTGATATAGGTAAATATATGTAGATATTATAGAATTGATATTATAGAATTGTAAATGCTTGCAGAGTACATTTTTATTAATTTGTTTTAAATGAATATGGAAATTCACGGTATTTATGTACATTACCTAACGTTATAGAAATTCAATAATAGCTAAAATTATTTTCTAATCTTGAATTTTTGTACAGACCTTGTAAAATAAATATTATTTTATTTAATATATTTTTTTAAATAAATCTATTGAAAAAATGTAATATTTTATTGGAATTATTAATTCCAACCATAATTATTTATTATAAATAATAGGTTATTAGAATTATTAAAATACTTTAAATCTGCGTCAGTGACATGTACATTGTGTATAGGAGTTAATTGAAATCGAATAACGCTCGAAAGAAATTTTATTATTGAAATTCATTCATCTGTAGATTTATTATAATTTATTTAAATTAATTATCTACATGAGTTCCTTCATTACATATACTTCATGATCTTGCCTATAAAAGTTAATTAAAAACAATTAAAGCTCTATAAAAATTTGATTATTGAACTTCATTCAACTATAGATTAATTAAACCTCATTCAAATTCATTATCTGCATGAGTTTCTTCTTTATATATAAATCCTTTAATAATCTTGTTTACAAAACTTTATTGAAATCGATTATCGTTCTTAATTATTAAAATGATTAATTGCCATGTATATTGTCTATAAAAGTTAATAGAAGTCAAATAGCGCAAGGTAGAAATTTTATTACTGAAATTCATTCAACTATAAATTTATTAAAATTAATTAGAATTGATTCTGCAGGCACTTCTTCTTTCCATAGAAATAAATTCATATGTGTTCTCTATTGAAGTTAATTAAAATCGATTAACGCTCTTAAGGAATTGGATTATTGAGATTCATTCAATGAGCTATCCATTAAAACTTATTCAAATCAATTATCTGCATGAGTGTTATATTCTCATAGAAATCAATTTATGTGTTTTGTTAATTGAAACTAATTAAAATACATTAATCCATTTCAGAAAATAGGTTATTGAAGTTGATTAATTTGCAGATTAATTGAAGTTAATTAATATCAATTGAAAACCAATTGTAATTTAATACATTAAAATGAATAAGTTTTCGAGTAGTTGCAATCGATTGAAGTTGATTAAATTTTACTGTCAAAAAGCATTTAAAATTATTATAACATAATTTTGTTATTCGATTTAATTCATATTAATTAAAATTAATGCAAAAATTTATCATTGATCTCAAAAGCAATTCAATTTAATAAAATACCATTCATTTCTATTAAGACTTCAGCAAAGGGTCAATAAAATTTATTGAAATCTATTAAATGCAATAGACTCATCATTGACTTCAATGAATTTCTATCAGGCATTTTCAGCAGGAATCATTAGTGTCGCTACTCTGTCGATTATAAATGCAATCATATGATTTAGATTCAAGTTGTTTACAGTCTGCTGACTGCTATAGAAGCAAAGTCAGATGTAATAAGTGCTGTGATGAA
Organism: Megastigmus dorsalis; assembly: GCA_900490025.1. Taxonomy (NCBI): domain Eukaryota; kingdom Metazoa; phylum Arthropoda; class Insecta; order Hymenoptera; family Megastigmidae; genus Megastigmus; species Megastigmus dorsalis. The sequence continues at coordinate 11,866 of UELU01140290.1, read as the reverse complement.
TGTAAAGTATTCCAAATAAAAGAATTTTCAATGAAGAAATTCAATGAGATCAGTTAAGTATTCCTGCTTTACATGTGACTAGTGTTATATGAAAAAAGTGTTTCTTTGGGCGATTTCTTTTTCCAGGCAAGAAAGTTATGTCTCATCTTTGCCTGCACATGCTGGACTGGACTGTAAACAAGTTATATCAAATGTATATGTGTTCCAACAATAATCATGTAAGTATCTAATTCAGAGTTTAAAACTATATAATTACAATAATTTTATATATTATTTTATACATATACATCATAATTTATCGGATATAATTTTCTTTCAGATTATGCGAATACTGCAATATTACCTTCTTTATGGAAAATATTTACTTTTAAAAGGAGTAAAATAAAAAAATAGTTTAGGTAAGTACATTAAATATATAAAGTATCATGATATTATTTAACTTTAAATTAATTTATCTCTTTTATATGTTTTTAGCGTCTACGCGCAGGATCCTGGAGGAACTATTGGATGGATTTTCACATATGAGGTCTTAAAATGTTTTAAGTTACATACTGAAGGACCTAACTCTATTTATATTAAGTATCATTGTAAATATGAAAAAAGTAAAAATTTAAGATTTTTTTTGCTTCCGAGCAATATTTTTTTTCAGAAAATCATGGATCTTATTTCTTGCCCATATAAATAACGTTAGATCCTCAAGTAGTCTTTTACAGGCATTTTGAGACATTATAGAGCAAAATCAATCATATGATTTGGTCAGGATTCTGCCCCTGGTAGCAAATTCTGCCGAGCAAGTATCCTACTGGAAATAATTTTTGTGATGAAATGTGTCGAAATGTGTGAAAATGTGCTCAAATGTGCCTAAATGTGCAAAAATTTTCCAAAAGTGTGTCCAGGTATATACAATTGGAACATTTGGCACATTTTCGCACATTTTCGCTCATTCTCGCACATTTGTGCACATATTCGTACATTTTGACACATTTTGACACAATTTAACACAGTTAGTCACAAAAGAATTTCGAAGCAAAAAATTGTTCACCAGAATTACGGTACAATTACGCTGCTAAATTACATGTGGATCGGCCAATTGGAACAGAAGAACTATGCAAAAGATACGTGAAAGTATTGCGCACGCGTCTTCATTTTAACACGAGTGCATCAGAATTGCAAAACATTGTTGCACCAGAATTTCGGTATAATTACGATGGTAAATTACATGTAAATTGGCTATTTGAAAGAACAGGCCGACGAAAAAAGTACGCGCAAGTATTGCGTACGCATCTTCCTTTCGGCACGAGTGCAGCAGAATTCCGTAATATGACATCATTAGAAGTTCGGTGAATTTACGTTGCTAAATTACATGTGGATCGGCCAATTGGAACAGAAGAATTACGCAAAATATACGCGAAAGGATTGCGCACTCGTCTTCAGTTTAGCACGAGTGCAACAGAATTGCAAAAAATTGTTGCACGAGAATTTCGGTATAATTACATGTGAATCGGCCATTATGACTAGCAGAACTACGCATTACGTAGTAATCTTATCTTATACTAATATAATAAAGAGACAGGGTTTGTTTGTATGGGAATAAGAATCTTAAAAACTACTTAATCGATTGCAACAAAATTTTGCTAAGATACGTTTTTGGCATCGTGGAGTAACATAGGCTAGGTTTTTTATTAAAATATATCATAAATTATTAAAAAAATAAATCAGGGACTACTTTACATACGCGTAGCGTAGTAATATATGGGAACAACAGCGTGCGGCGTTCGGCCGGCGGAGTACTCGCGCAATCGTGCGCCGTTGTGTAGGAGAGCAGAGTCGCACGTCTGCCACCAGGCGGCGACGTACAGCTTTTGGCGTACACGTACCTTAACAATTGTCGCCGAGGATATAAGTAGGAGTGTGAAACCCGGTATGGAGCAAACCGTTTTTGAGTAAAATTTTATGTACTCAATATATTGAATCTTCCTTAGGGAATATTCTTACTGGCAGTTTCGTTTTTGTAAATAATAGGAGCTCATTCTATTCTATTAAGAAATCTTAATCCCCCTAATTTATGGAATAGTACCAGGTTACAAATCAAAATTATGCGAAATAATGTTATAGAATCTATTATTTCCACAGGCCCTGCAAAGGGTGAAGTAGCACTAATTCCTTGCATCCCGAAGATCCCAACTGAGGTACCCTTCCAATTCAAAAGACTACAATTTTCCTATTTAACTTTCTTTCGCTATTATAATTAACAAGTCACAAGGTCAAACGTTTAGATACGTAGGAATTGATTTACGATCAGATTGCTTTTCCCATGGTCGCCCAATAAGCGCACTTTTCAAAAAAAGAGTTCTTTAAGAATGTTCTTATGTCCACATTGACTTAATACTTATAGTATTCAAATAGTAATAACAAAGTATTCTTTTCAATTAATTTTTTTTTGGTGACTGACAAAATAGAAGGTATCTTAGAGTATTATAAATAATCATAAAGTATATATAAAGTATACTTTATGCAGTCTTTTGAAAATTTGTTTGAAAAAATGGTATAATTCTTTTATTATAAAAAAATTATAAATATATTCTTTATTTAGTACTACGGCAAATAAGCCAAATCTCGATATTAAATTATTGCATAAGTAAAATATTAGATTTGCTTTTTCTCTTTAGTTTATTTCAATTAATTGCTTAAACCATAATTATTTTTGTTAGAACTTTAATTAAGTTGCGCTGGAGGTGGACAGCTGAGTTTACACAAAACAGGATTTCTTAGTAGTACACTTTATTATAATTAGTCATATTACTTTTTGTTCCTGTTCTTAGATTCTTCTCTCTGTTTATTAGATTCATCTAAATGGTTTCTAAATCATCGTCAAAATTCTTCACTCTATGGTAACCATCCATCTGAGTACAATTACCAGCAGATTTATTGTCACACCATATTGTAACAGGATACATCGTTTTTCCTATGATGTTTCTTATACCTTTATCTAATGACACAAGCTCTTGACAACCGTCGCTCATAGCTAAGTACTCAGCTTGGCATATGGATAGTGTCACATAATTCTGTTTGTGACTTCTCCACATTATTGGATTTCCGTATAATTTAATGACATAACCTCCGGTGGATGACGAGTCATGCCAGTCTCTTAAACTAGCATCTGTCATAGCTTCCAGTTTCTTTTCTTGACATCTGAAGATTAATCCTAAATCTGTAGTTCCTATGAGATATCTGAATATTCTCTTCACATCTTTCCAATCGTTTTCGGTTGGATTCATCTGGCGTCTCGATAGAACGTTAACTGCATAAGCAATATCTGGCCTGGTTGTTCCAGCTAAGTATAACAGGCTACCTATGGCTTCTTTGTAGGGAGCTTTTGTTTTTATTTTAATTACGTCTGACGTCTGTTGATTTTCATAATTTTTCTCTTCTTGGCTTCTGACTTGTCTAGTGATCATAGGTATTTTCTGAGGTTTTCTTGCTTTCATATTGAATTTGTCCACACACTTTTCGTGTATTCTGTTTGAGTTAGACTTATAATTTTTGCTTTTCTGTTTCGGGTTATTTTCATTGCCAAGAAATTTTTGGGTTCTCCTAGAATTTTCATCTGAAATTTAGAGCTAAGTGTCGTTTTAATTTCTTCCATTTTTTCTCTGTCATTTCCAGCTAAAATGATGTCGTCTACGTATAACATTAATAATACCATTTGGCCATCCTTACGCCACGTAAATAAACATGGTTCATTAATATCTTTTTCCAAAACCTAATTTTACGGCCTCTTCTGTGAAACGTATGTTCCATCTTTTGGTACTAATTCTAAGTCCATATAATGACTTCTGTAATTTGTATACTTGCTCTTTTCTGAGTCTGTCATCACATATTAATCCGTCAGGAATCTCCATATATATATCTTCTTCTAAATTTCCATTAAGAAATGCTGTTTTTACATCCATCTGAAGTATTTCCAAATCATATCGATTAACGATAGCGAAGACAGTTCGTACTAGGGACATTCTGGAGATCGGCGCATATGTTTACTTTAGTTCATATTCATTTCTATCTTTAAAGCCTCTGACAACTAGTCTCCCTTTGTATTTGTCAGATCCATCTACTATCTTCCTTTTAAATGCCCATCTTGAGTCTACAGTGTGGATTTTCTTACCATATCTGCCCAAAGTTGATCTATCTATTATGATCCATACATTATTGTCTTCCATGGATTTTAGTTCTTCTCTGATTGCGTCTGACCATTTGTGTTTATCTTCTGACTCGACAGCTTCTTTGTAATTAATTGTATCGTTGTTGGTTCTTGCACAAATAAACGCATGTTTCAATTTATCTTCACGCTTGAAATTCGTGTTCTTAGCATTTTTGTTGTATATATCTTTGTATACTCGTTTTTCATTAAATCTGACGTTTCTTGACAGTATAAATTTTCCTGACTCTGGGTGGCACAGCACATATCCTGTTTGAGCATATCCTACCAGTATTGCTCTGATTTCTGTCTCTGAGAATTTTGTTGAGCTGATTGGTATTTTTGCATATGCTGTACAACGGAAACGCTTTAAACATTCTGTTCGATTATTAGTTCTTGGAGCCAACTTCTTCAAAGGTGATTCAAAATTGATTGTCGAATATGGGGTTCTGTTATATATATGTATTGCTGTTTCTGATGCAAGTATCCGCATACTTTTGGTAGACCAGAGTCTATTATTAGTACTCTGATTTTCCTGATTGAGGTGCATACTCTCTCTCGATGTTTTCACGTTTCATTACTCCTGAGAATTTGCCTCCCGTAAACTCTGTTCCATTGTCCGTTCTGATGTAGCATACTTTTTCGTCTTTGCCAAGTAGACTTCTGAATCTAATGAGAAACTTCTCTAAGCAGTCTCCTGCTTCGTTTATGTGCTTGACTGAGTAAAATCTTGCAAATCTTGTATAGTCATCTATGAACACTATTATGAACTTATTTTCACCTGGGAACGAGATCAGTTTTATCGGTCCCATAGTGTCTGTATGTATTCTTTCTAGCGGTCTTGTTGCTTTTGTTCTGGTCTCTGTAAATGGAATATTTTCCATCTTTGTCACTATACATACTGTTACGTACGGAATACGGAACTGTATGCTAATGCATAGAGCACTGCACTCCACTCGCAACTTAATTAATATATGTTTATATTACATATATTTGTGTCTCTTTCAATAACTGTGAGGGCTTGGTTAATTAAGAAAAGATGTACATATATATATAGAGACAATAGGTATATATTCTGTCAACCCCCTCCGCCCCTTTATACAATTTATACAATAATGTATGTCAGTGCCGCCGCACTGACTCGGGTTTCTGCAATCGATTCTACAATTTTTGGGTAGTCTTTCGGTAAGCGCCGGCAATGTTCGGGCGAAGGGAAGGAGAGGTTCGGTGGGATTCCAGAGTTGAAAGCTCCCTCGTTGCTCAGCGTACATGGGCCATGCACACTCGAGCTCTACTCTGTCAAAAGAGATAGAGTGAGAAGGGAGGTGGGGGAGAGAGGGAAAAGAATGTACGCATGCAATTCAACTCGAGCAACACACCTCGAGCCGGATCTTGTGAGAACGACAATGTCTAACGGCCGCCTCTCCTTGGAGCTGTTGCGGTAGGCCTGCTTGCGATCAAGCTTTGAGGGTCCTCCTTGATTGCACCCTGGCGGGTAGCTGCGGCGTGTGGAGGGGCTAGCAGCACGCGTTAGCTCGAGTTGTAGACGCACTTGAATACACAAAAGGAAAGAGAAGGAGTAGAGTAGTGAATTTATTGATCCAAGGACTCAAGGTCCTGTGTGGCCAAGGCCAATTACAAAAATGTTTACAATTATATCAATGTGCGCGCTCAGGGGCGTGAATATGCCCTTACAAAAATAATTAATGTCCATAAGTAAAAAATAAAAAGAATATACGTAAAATAAATATATAGAACTTAAAACTTAAATGCTAATATTTACAACAGCGATATTACATTGCTCAATAAAAATTCACGCAGCTTAAATTTAAAAACAGGGCGACTGTAAAATGTGCGAATGGAGACTGGGGTCACGTTCCACAGTCTTGCAGCGTAAACATAAAAGGCACTTTGACAGGTGCTAGGTGAACAGTAGCCGATTTCGAGATCGAGCGGTGACGCTCGTCTGAATCCCTGCGCATTAGACGATCTAAATGAAAAGCGCGACGCCAAGTAGCCAGGTTGGTGTGTGCGCAGTATCTTTGCTAGCATGAGGAGCGTTAAATATTGAACTCTCACGGAGAAAGTCATTATGTCATGGCGAGGGTATTCGGTAGAGATATGCTCTGATTTACGCTTTCCCGTTATGAAACGTAAGGAGGCGTTCATGGATCGATGCATTTTAAGACCGAGAATCCCCGACAATCCCGCATAGAGAGGAGCACAATAGTCGAAGTATGGTAACACTAAGGATTTAACTAGAAAAGTTTTGGTGTCGCATGGTATAGCATCGTTATACCTCTTAAGGCGATTGAGTGCTGCAAAACAACAATGAGATGCGTTAATGCATTGCTCGTCAAAGGTGAGGGTGCTGTCAATAGTGAAGCCTAAAAGTTTTATTGATCTAACCGGTACAATAATGTCGCAACTGAAGGTGATTGGAGGCAGGTCGCATGAATTAAGCCTGCTGATGAACCCTCTGCTACCGAGCCGCATGCACTTAGTTTTTGAAGTATTAATCGATAGGCCGATGCTCAGCGCCCAACGATGCACGCCTTCAAGATCGTTATTGAGCTTGTTTATAGTATTCCCTATGTCAATAAATTCGCATTGGAGGTATATCAAGAGGTCGTCGGCATATATGTGATATGTACAATTATTAAGGCAGGCTGGAAGATCATTGATGAAAAGTGCAAAAAAGGGAGCTCCAAGAATGGATCCCTGGGGCACTCCAGATTCTCTTCTCAGTATCGACGAATGTCCTCCCTGGGGGTCAACCACGTATTGCGTGCGAGATGAGAGGAAGGACTCAGCCCATTTGCAGCATGATTCAGAGAAGCCCAATGAGCGCATTTTAAAAAGCAGCAATTTAATATTAACAGAGTCGAAAGCCTGTGCAAAGTCGATAGAAGCGCAGAGAGTCAGCATTCCTCGATCAATTCCAGTCCTTATATCATCAGTTATCTTTACAAGTTCAGTTCAAGCGCTGAACCCCTTCCTAAAACCTGACTGCAGCGGATCGAGAAGAGAGCTCTGCGCGATGTAGGTCTCCATCTGCTCGTACGCGACTGATTCGAGTATTTTGGAAGCAGCGCATAGTATGCTGATTGGTCGCCAATCTTGTGGCCGCAAAGCTGGACGTTTTTTAGGGATGGGATTAACGACAGCATGTTTCCAGGGACTGGGAAAAATGCAACCCTGTAATGAGGCATCAATGATGTGTATGAGGATCGGCAGAGTAACCGGAAGACTCTCTTTCAACAGTGATAAGGGGATGCTATCTGATCCTAGGGCGTTTGAGTGTGAACGGAAAATTGCACGTAATAATTCATCCGGCTTGACGTGTTTAAAGAAGAAGTTGGAGTCAGAAGCAATAGGCGCAAATGAAAAGGAAATCTCAGAGACTGAGCTTGAACCGCTTACAAAATACGTATTAAGCACGTTTGCACTAACGGGTAAAGGTTCCATGCTTGTATTTTTACTATTTACTCCCAGTTCCCGCATGAGATTCCATAGGGACTTGCTATTCGAACTAGTCTGTATCTTAGAGCGAATGTAATTAGCACGAGAGTTCCGAATAGAGAGTTTCACACGATTGCGCAGAGTTTTGAAAATTTGCCTGTCCTCGTCTCGTCCATTCCTCCTACATCGACGGTATGCCTTGTTTCGGGCTGTAATAAGTCGCGTAATCTCACGAGTAATCCAGGGGGTGTTTCTACGTCTTTTAGGAATAGTTGTAAGAGGAGCATGCTTATTGTATGTTTCCAAAAGAGCAGAAGAGAATATTTCGACTTTTCTATCCACAGGTACCTCACGAGTTAGGGCAGTCCAGTCGACATTGTATAAGTCGTGCAAAAAGTTGTCGAGTATAAACGAGCGGCGCGATCTAAATGTGAAAGACTCATTCGAGCCGCTATGCACAGGGATAGTTAACTTGATAGAGATAACGTCATGGCGTGAAATGCATGGGGCCAAAAACTGCTCGTAGCTCGAAATTCAGCTCAGATCACTGACGCACGCGTAATCTATAGTAGATTCAGAATTATCTAGGTGATGCGTAGTGTCAAACGGGACGACTTCAAGGCCATAAGTCTGCAGAGAAGACTGTAAAATACTTCTAGCAGTCGATATTTTGCGCCAATCAATGTTTAGATCTCCAAGAAGATACCGTCATACCCAGAATTGCAGTTCAAAAGGGCGCTTTCAACTTCTATCCAATGCCCGACTTTAGGAGGATTGTATACTACAATGCATAATAGCTTGAACAAGGAAAAACTAACCTCGACTAGCAAAAATTCTGGTTTTACAACACGATCTTGTCCGTAATTTGAGAAGCTAATAAGTTGGGACCTCAGATTCATATGCATATACATTGCAACGCCGCCACCGCCCTTGTAGGTTCTATCATTGCGATACAAGATGTAATTATCGATTTTAAAAGTTCGAGAATGCAGCTGAGGCTTAAGCCATGACTCGCTAATGCAGAGAATATGAAATTGTTTTTCGCTCAAGATATTTTTAATTTCATGGAAATGTGCACTGAGGGACTGAACGTTCCAATTGTTAACTCGCGAAAAAGGGACGAAACACTAGTGACTGCCATAATCTATAAGAGAGATTTTAAGCTCGATCTGGTTACGCAGAACCACACATTTACCTTTATCGAAAGCGGAGTGAGATATGTTCGAGAATTTCGCACGAGAACAATTAGCGCAGCTTAGATTATTTTTAACGTTATAATTCTTGGACTCATGCTCGCCTGCGAAATGACCGCAACACTCAGTACTTTTGCATTCTCTCGCTATGTGACCGAAACGAAGACACTTAAAACATTGCAAAGGAGCAACGTGGTCGTCAACACGACACGAATACCAGCCGATATGAACCCTTTGCCGTTACACAAGGTATGCTCGTGAAGCCGAGTCCATCTCCACTATGCAAGATCTATACTTTTTGTCGCGAGCGGGATACAAATAGATCAATTTCAAGTCGCCTTGATTGCAGTCAGGAAGGTTCTGCACGATAATGCAGGTCAAGATATCATCGACAAATAGATTTACCGGGATATCATGAATAGCAACGCGAGGGCGCAATTTAGCATCGTCTTTAACCTCCAAACCTGCTTCTTTAAGTGCAGTACATTCTCTAAGTGTCAATTCATCTAAGGAATCGCTTTCAATGACTACTGAGTTTTGAGGCCCCGGACTAACACGTTTAACATTTATTTTTAGTTTAACCGGATCGATTGACTTGTGTAGCGCTGCCCTAGTCTCCTTAAAATTCGAATATTTATCCTTTGCTCCATCGCATGGACCTACAATAATACGCTTTGAAGCACTAACAGCGAAGGGTTTACCACGATTCAAAGCTACAGTACGAGATGTCATGCCTTGCGCGACGCAGCTGGCATAGGTATTTTCAGCAGGAGGTGGTGCCGATGCCTGTGCGCATCCCGTTAGAGAAGCAACCGAACTCTTAATCTCACAGCACGCGTCACGCAGCACTTTACCGCACGAACCATCAATTACATCTAACTCGATTCTGTGAAGATACGCACTCGAGAGCTTAGTCAGAGCTACACTTATCGTTTGTATGAACTTACGCAAACCTTTTTTCGTTTCGGGCTTTTTCTCATTACCGCGATATTCGAGAAGTACTTCGCGGTCCTCAATGATTTGATCGCTCAATCGATGAACCTCAGCAGCCGACATGAAAACCGAAGGAAAGTCGTCGATGCCATCTACACGCTTACGCTTCGTGCCTGCGCCGCTCAGTATAGCGCCATCCAGGTGATCCGCTTCCTGATTAAGTGGATCAATCATTATCGGTAAACTGATAACGAGGTTCGCACTATTCGATACAGATGTCGCTGTTTCTGATGAAGAACCGATGACACCAGCAAAATTGATCTCCGTCCAAAAGTGAGGTTAGGAAAATGACACAAAGAATGTTGTATTTTCAGCCATCCGAAGCCAGTCACCACAGATCCCATTAGTAGAAAAGGTGGCGGCATTAGTGAGCTTGCCGCGTCTGAAAATAAAACGGCCCGAAGGCACCAAAACGGCAGACACACTTCAAACACTGAGGAGCGATACAGATAGCAACAATCAGTACTCACCAAGAGGGAGAGAGAGGGAGAGAGAGAGGTCCGCGTGCCAAGAAAGGAGCCGATTGAGCCGATCGGGAAACTATCAAGGAAGGGGAACCGTAATGTCTCACCTTAGGGACGCTAGACGGGAAAATGCGGCGACCGTACATGGCATACCTGCTTACTATTGGAAAAAGGGACGCCCGCGCTGCCCTTTGATTATATATATATTATAACGGAGGAATTTGACTGAGTGTGGGAGCGACTCGGTAGCTTCCCCGCGTATATAATTAGTAGGCAAATGACGGTTGATTTACCGTCCAAATTTTAATAAATTAAGTTTTTTACGATTTTAATAATTATCTGCATAGGCAGAGTAAATCAGGGCGCCAGGCACTGTATTTTTAGATTTATTGAAAGTGATTACTCTAAATTCGAGCAGTGCCAACTCGATTAATTAATTTGAATCAAATTCTATTTTCTTAGTTATGCGCGACTAGCCAGAGGCAGAGTCGTGAGGTCGAACGGCCAGAGACGTTCGAGCTGAGTTTCGGGTTGTGGACAGTCACGTACACACCATGCAAAGATATTAAATAATAATTATAAATAAGTTCACACTCTACAAATTGGAGTTGATCTTAATAATTTGAGTCCTTTAATAGGCAAATAAATATTTACAATAGACCTCTGAGAAGCATGCTATTTTCAATGTAACAAATAAAATATAAAGAGTAAGTCTAGCGGAATATTACAAAAGCCTTTCGCAGTAGGCACGCTATTTATTTCAATGACTCTACTACTAGTTGGTTGTACATGAAATAAGATTTTATATAATTGCCTTGAAGAGGCACGCAATACGATTTACAATATTTTTGAGTTGCTTGGCTCACCAAATTATGCGTTGCTCCACCTCAAATCTCGAGCGTACGGATACGTGCGCGAGAAAATTAATTAACAAGAAAAACTATAGACGCGCGAGGACGAAGGTACTCTAGCGCGGAGTTAAAGCGCAGAGAGTAGGCGCAAAATTATAAATTGAATTTAAACAAAAATCTGTAAAACCGCGTAAGGCAAATCCTACCCTTTTGTAGCTCCTGCTCGTATCGAAACGATTTTAATCAGGTATCGGGCCCGGAAAAGCGAGGCAGTAAATTTACAATGTTTCAAAATATAATTTAATAATTTATAAATCTAAACGTACGAGCGCTGCCAATAAAAAGGCACGGGCGCTATCACTGTTCGCGAAGTGAACTTTTACGCGATATACAAGATCGCAGCTACGCGGCACGGAAGAGTCCGGAGAGGGTGTTGTCCGTTCGGCAGCCAGGAGAGAAGTCGCCGAGGCAAGCGTCGCCGAGTCTGTCGAGGCCCGCGACATCCTTCGCGCTGCTGTCACGTCGCTCGCTGATTGGTGCGCTCTAGATCGGCACCACATCGGAATGTTGTTGTGTCTAGCATCCTTCTCTCTCGCTCCAATGTCCTTTTCTCTTGCTGCTGTAAGCACAGGCACTACAAGTATCTTTTGTGGAATTTTCCATAATGTTGGAATTTTAAAATATTCCAATTCGATACTGGGGCTACTA
>UELU01140285.1:0-12505 GCA_900490025.1 Megastigmus dorsalis | reverse complement strand
GGGGGGGGGGGGGGGGGGAGGAGGGCAAGGGGAGTCGGCAGCGGAGAGGGTAAGGCGCTCAATCGGATTGAATTCGTGATCCTAGAGCAGTTTGAAACGAAAGCAATAATTCATGAGCCGACGAGGGAAGCGTAAGCTGCGCGCAGCAAGACGCGATATCTACGATTCGCGATCATCCGTAATTTGTGATGAGTCGAAGAAATGTGATTTCCGCGAATCGACTTGCCGTTGCTGCTGTTGCGGCGCCGACGCCGTCGCTCGCAGCCGCCGCTCGCAGCGCGCTCTCGCTGCACGATGATAGCCACGATGCGAGCGCGGACACGACCTTTTATTTTCTCATTCACTTTCGTTCTTACACTTGCGCTGCCACGAGCTCTTTCGAGGATCCACGATCTCATTATAATTTATCAGGCACATAAGTGGGGGCTTCGTGCGCGAAAGGTACGCGGATGATTTTGTGGCAGGAACAAGCCAAGTTTCTCTTTTTCTATCGTTAAGCTGTAATTAACATTTTATTGAGAAAGCTTCGATCGATACATCAGAGCTTAATCGAAATCATTATATAAATCAGACGAACACGGACTCGAGACTAATACAAATTACGCGGACTGTGAAATTTTTTGCGTTCGTTGCAACAATCTATAAACATCGATATATTTTAGTTTTGCTCCTGTGTATACAGGAGTATTTGTTCAAGTGCGACTTATCAAAGTTAATACCAACTATACTTCAGCATTTAAAAGTTATAAGTTTGTGGCTAATTGGAACTTACCCGCTGAGTATAACAGCCCGTTGAAAGATCCATTAAAACCAATGCGGATTTTCATATAATCATCTTGGCATTCAGCTTCGATATCTGTAACGAAGAGATGTTATTAGATCGTGAATTGTAATTTTAATTATCATATTTCGTGAATCTGTGTTCAACCGTCCTCATGTACCGAATACGTGTATCCAAACAAAGGCTACAAATACATTATACTTATTACTGCGGAGAGAATCGATTAATGCTCAAGGTTCGAGTTATGTACCCATACTATTTATGCGGGAATAAGAAAGTGCGTCACGATTATATTTCTACGTTAACAAAAAAAAGCATTGTAACAACTACTTATGTACAAATTATTGCAGTTAAAATGATAAAATTATCTGCTTTGTAGATGCTACTTTTTACTTATGGATAAACGTATGGTAGCTTATTTTATTTTATTTTAACAAAGAAGCGGTATAGGCCTTTGTCGAAATTCTATATCCATTCATATATCTCTATTCTTTTCAGATTCCATACAAATACATTTCTGATAAACTCAGAAACTCTGTAAGTATAATACAAGACAAAACAGGCTTAAGTTGAAAAATACAGATAATATTAGTAGATTACATCTCGGTTTCACTAAAAAAGCCCTCCCTCCTCTTTTTATCATACAAAAATGTAACAAAGTGCATAAATTTTTCGTAAACTAAAAAGTCGTCAGCTTTCTTTTTATGGAGTACCCGAATAAGTTTTCGTAATTTTTTAGCGACAAACTATTTTCAGTTGCATGCTATAGTCGCATAAGAAGTGACAACATTTTTTAAATCGCTCACACCCGTTATTCCCTTCATATAGACTACCAAGGGGGCTTATTAAATCATTGCAGCCGCATAGCTTCCTGAAAAGCCCAGTTTTTTCAGCCTACAAACACCAGCCATCAAACGAAGGAGTAAGTCCATCCCAATTGTTATTCTGCGCTATTGCGTACACTTTCTAAAAAAGAAAAATGAATAAAAGTAAGGAGGTCTCATTAGCTCGAGCCGCTTTACAACGAGAGTTGCGTCCAATAGCTGAACAATCAAAATCTCGACTCACGGAGCCCACACACGTGCAGCGGCGAAGACGCGCTTATAACAGGCGCGAGTTGTTGGGAAATCGGGTGGAATCTTCGGTAAACGAAAAGCCACGCGCCGAGAGGGAGAATCGGTGAGGGATGACGAGTGAAAGTCTCGCTTCTCTCTCTCTCTCTCTCTCTCTTGGGGATCCCGCAGGCGCTCTTCGTAGTATAAGCCGCAGTTTCCGCGGACGTAACGCGCCAGCGGCACGCGCGTCGACTACTCGCCGACACATACACACACGCAGCAGCAGCGGCAGCAGTGGCGGCGGCGCGGAATGACGGAGTCCCTACATAGCGCGTGATGGGCCGGCGAGATAGTCACACTCGGCCTCACCCCGATGATACAACGCGGCGGGCTCGTCCGTTCTCTCTCTCTCTCTCTCTCTCTTTCTCTTGGTTCGCGCGTCTCCGTTATCGCGCGCGGGCCGCTCCGAATGGTCTCTCTTATATGCACGCACAGCTTTAGCGTCTGTGCAGCAGCGCCGCTTATTAGCTCTCGGCAGCTCTCTTGGCTTTGTGTTCATCAGCCGGCAAAACGCTTCTGCATATACACAATGCGGAGCGTTGCGCAAGGCCTCATTCTCTCTCTCTCTCTCTCTCGCTCTCTCTCTCTCTTTCTATGCTGTGCAGTATAAAGCCGCGGCTCGCGTTCGTTTGTGTGCGCGGCGTTTGTTTCAGCTGCCGCGAGTGCCACTTGACGCTTCTTCTTTCTCGCCCTAAATCGCTGATTTCTATCGAAGGTCTTTCGAGTATCCTCTTTTGCTGCTTCTACTCTCCCTCTCTCTCTCTCTCTCTCTCTCTCTCGTCATCTTCTTCATTTTGTCTTTTCCTTCTTATGCGCGAGTGGAGCCGATCTTGTTTGAAGATCGTCTTTAGAGTCGCGCGCACCTGATGCCAGATACATAGCTTTGTGGCGTCGCTCGCCAAGCCGTTATACAGTTATGATGCTGCATCTAAACCTGTATACATACATAGATACATATATATATACCTCATCCATGCGCTGTATTATTATGAAAATGTGCAGGCACGCGGCCGAGTGATCGGGTTTCGCTCGCGAGCCTCGGCGCGGGAAAAATTCATTACGTCGGGTTGCAATTTCATTGGTTTTTCTTGCGCGTAAAAAGTGCACGTATAGCTTTTGCGGGATGATGAACATCTGGTCGGATAAGTCCTGCGGACAGTTTTTTTGCGATCCTTGCTTTACACATTGTGGTTCGCAGCTCCTTTCCCGCGAAGCTATACCTTTGCAAAAACTTGAGCATCTCGCTCTATAGGTCATCATGTCGTTTGCTATTAAGTTACGAGCTATACGCACGTTCAAATGTGAAGTCGAAACTTTGGCAAATTTTAAACGGTAAAGCTATAATGAATATTTTATACTTTTAAATTTCTTAGACGAATCTTTTGCAAATTTCTATTAGAAATCATTACTATTACGTTAACTTAAATATTATAAAAAATTCCTTAACTTAAAAATACATTAAACTGCTTTAAATCTTAATAAAATACTAAAGAATGAGAAACGAAAAAATGCTCATATTTTAAAATGCAATAGTTCTTGCGTGTTGTTGCAAATGTGTTTATTACAAAGTAAAACTCTGACGTTAAAATAAATTTTAATATAAACCAAATTTTGCCTCTCATGAATAACATAACGCACATTATCATGTCATATACACTTTTAACTTCTGCTTCGTTGTATTAACCAAGTAGCCCAATAAATGCTTGTTAACACACACAACTTATTTGCAAACACAATGAAATCGTATACCCTCGATAAGTGGCGCTAAGACAAGTTCTCGTACTTATACAGGCGACAATTTCGCAGTCTGCTCACGTACCAGAAAACTGTACACAAAATACCCAAACACGCACACATACACATAGACACACGCACTTATGCATGGCGCGGATGCAGCGCCTGAAAATCGACAGGCCGTCCGAAGCGTCAGGAAACGCATTACGAGATAATGGCTGTTCTCATGGTGTAATCGATGATTGTACGGGTGGGCTCCCTTCTCCTCACTCTCTTTCTCTCCCTCTCTCTCTCTCTCTCTCTCTTTTTCTCCCTACCGCGTGTTCCCGTGGCGAGGCTTTACGGCTTCATTGAACCTCGGGCCGCGGCGCGCGAGAGAAGTTCGTGCCGCGGGCGCAGAGTTCACTCCGCGCTAGGCACGACAATCGCATCGAGAGCAATCTTCGCTCCTTCTTCCTCTTCTTATTAATGCCAGCAGGATAACTCCTATAGAGAATCTCGCAGCACGATCTGGCCGGGCCGGACTTGCGCGGCCTCGGTCCAGTGTTACTGCTGTGCTGTCGATGCCGATGCTGCTGACCGGGCCTATTGCTGCTCAGATTCCTATATAGTGCACTCTTTTTACGCGACTACCCGTTCTCGCGCGCTCGTTTTCTCATTGCGCTCTTTCGAGAGAAGGAACAAAAATCCAGCTCGCCTTTATTTTCTACACCTGCATACGGAAATATTTGTACTGTAGCTACGTGCAGATGGAAGACTAGCGGAGCTATGCGGTAAATCGTTGTTGGTTTATCTTGAGAGAATAGCTGAAGGAGCTCGTGTTTTTGGAATGACTGTACTTTGGTATTCGGAAAACGCCTTACTATATTATAATCTATAATAATATCATGCATATAAATATAGATTATATAGTCAGGCAAATTTTTAACTAAACTTTATAAACAAGTTTCTATTATAGATTTTGCACTGACAATTTTTCATCCGATAAGGAACTAATTAAAAGTTATTTTATAACACCTTAGGATGTACTAACTGACTTGAATTTTTTTCAAATAGTCTATTAAAGATCGTAACATTGAGCCGCTTACTCAGCTATTTACTTAACCTTCTCACAGAAATTAGAATACAATGGAGACTATTTTCCGCGCAGTGATTTTTCGTCACAAATATAATACTTGCATCATCGGCACTTTCACCGCCGCCAAGGCAAATCAAAAGTCATTAATTATGCCGGCGAATCCGCGAGTACACGAGAAACAAAACGAAAAGTTAAGAAGAAGAAAGAGGTAGGAAATCGCCTTCTCATCTACGGCAACCCCGATCCAATCCACCAAGCACAGCAAAAAAGCGTCTAATTTTGTAGAGTAGTATGCTATATATATATATATATAAGCGGCTCCTGGGAGTTTCACCTTTCCACACTGCATGCATACCTTTACACATATAGACACAGGCTTTTGCACTGCACGGACAAAAAATCACTCCGTCCTACATAATTCCTCGACATTATCCCGTATTACAAACGGAGGCGCGCAGAGAAGCGTCGTATCATCAATGAACATCGCTTCGCCTCGGAAGCCCGGGCCTAATTAATCCCACCTTCTTGCACTTCCAAGCCGTTACATCACAGCAGGAGTAGAAGCAACAGCAGCAGAAGCAGAAGAAGCAGCAGCAGCAGCTGAGCAGCCTCGATATACATTTTATAACCCATCCGAGCGATGACGATAATGAAGTTGATGACGGGTGATGACGATAATAACGACGGCCATTGAGACGTGCCGCGGGAGAAGGAGAAAGAGAAGAGCAGCGTCTAGTTCGCCTTCGTACGACTTCCGACACCGTTTTAATTGCTGGACTAACGGGAGCTCCTGCTACTGCTGCGTTGCTGTTGTTGCTGCCGCCGCCGCCGCCGCCGCCGCCGTCATCGTCATCGCCGCCGCTGCTGCTGTTGCTGCTACTGGCCGATCGCACCTTCGGAATTCACTAGTAGCACCGCGGCCAATATACCCCCTGATCATCGCCACTGCACGCAACTATTGCATATATGCGCGGCAGCCGATCTTATAAGGAGCTGCAGTGTAGTACCGAGGATCTCGTGCTGCGTGACAGGTGGGACTTGAGGACGCATGCAAATGAATTGTGGTTCTATTTATATACACTTAGCGGTCAGTGGGACTTTGCGGTAGTGAACGTAAAGTCCCCTGCACCTGGGATGAGATGTGCCGATGATGAAAGGGGAGCTGCCACAGTGGATCGGAGCTGTGCGGTTTAATGGCCATAGGGCTTGTTACCCGTTGGTTTAAGCATCTTGGTCAGGATTCCATATCTGATTAGCGGTCAGCTGTTTTACGATTCGGACTCGTTGCTTCGATTGAAAATCACATTTTCACACAGAGATGGATCAAGAACTGGCTGTGAATTCGCAAAATTCTCGGACCACTAGCCTGGCAACGTGCCATCGTAATAGTACGATGGAATTGAGCTCCTATAGGGAAGACCGGGTGCACCAGCAATCGTTGTATAAGAGCGCGTGCATGACGTTGCATTATGTGCACGCGGCTGCACTCGACGTTCAGCTGTGGACTGGATTTCGTTCCGTGCGAGTGTGACGAGTCACGGAACGTTTGTTTTCTTTGCTTTTTTTATTATTATGGCTGCAGTGCGTTTGTGACTGTTTACTCTGTGCGATTACATTCTCACGAGGTTGCGTGCGCCCTTTCGGAAGCATCGAATACAAATAATGCACTCTACGGGAGGGATTTTTAGTTATTGTACTAATTGCTTTTCTACTTTATTATATGTTTCACTTTGTACAGAAGGAGAATAAAAAGAACTTTTACAAGACAATATTGGGCTCAGGTATTTTTCTTTAACGTTTTCGAGGAGTTTATTACAGACGGTACTTGTTAAGAGTTTTGTAATATGTTGAATTTTTCTCTAGTTTTCGCAAGCCTTGCAGAAATACGGTACAATATGTAATTTCAAATTAGTTAAAGCCATTAGCTTTTTAAAAGTGAATATTGTTTCTTTAATAAATAACTTTCTGTCGACGGAAGAAATCAAATTTATCAATTTTTACAAATACTGATTATTTAAAAGATAAAGAAACTTCTAAAGTTTTATCTGCCAGTATCGAAGTTAAGTTTTCATTTAACTTGTATTATTGTATAACTTGTATATTTCGACTATTATTATTACATATTTTATTAAGAAATAATGATTTTGAAAATATATATGGACATTTGATAAGCTTACCAAAACTTGTTAGTCTAAACAAAAAATAATCGTTAAACAAAATAAACCAATACTTGATACTTTCTAATTTATTCAAAGACTAATTTTTTCGCATTTATTTATAATATATATATAGCACATAACATTTTATAAAATTATGTATATTGGCACGTAATTATTTTTATATTAATAATAAATATAATTTTATTATTAATTTTATCATAATTTTATCAATAATTTAATCTTAATTTTATCATTAATTGTAATTTGAAGAGGCTGATAAATAATGGAATATGAAGTAACTCGAAAAGTCAAGAAAAAGTGACCTAATTTTCGTTCGATCTCAAGGTTCGCTTACTACAGTCTCAACGAACCGTAAGATGATGTTCTACCATGTAATTTTAAAAGGATCAAGAAAAATTCTTTGTTGTTTTATAGGTGGAAAATATTTCAATAAGCTGTCATTGTTTTTTATATGCCAGTTTAACGAGTATCTGGCTACGCTTATAATACCCGGTATATGATACGATAATATCGACAATGAATATCCTGCTTGTAACGGCTCTAGCGCCGTAACCCTCTTTTCTTTTAATCGTTTTTCTACTTTTTCTGAGTTTAGTAGATAAAATTAATGCACTTTGTTCGCAAATTGTAATCCCATTATTATTCCACTATTCGCCTGATGATGACTTATTTTTATTTGCGATATTTCTTTTAAATATTGATAAAGTAGTAATATTGGCATTCAAATATAGCTGAACAATTTTTCAAATATATTTTACTCTGCATACGTTTCCTTTTTATCAACGTTTGGTGCTCGCCTTTCTTATTCGCCGCTTCTCAAAGCAACTATTTTAAGATAACACTTTATTATTATGTATAAAGAACAAGAGGGGAAATAAAAGGAGCTGAGAGAGAGACGGAATAAGGTGAACATGTCCAGAATGTAATAATTGAATTTATCCAAGGTAAATAGTAGCTTGAGCTCATAGGCTGGCTAAAAGCGCGCTAATCCAACGTAACGACAATGAACCTCTGGAGCTTGTCCGAGCTCCTTCTCTCTCTCAGGTATGATATAATGAAGGCGTGATTATGGTGGTATATAATAGAGAGGCGATCAGGAGGGGGGGGAGGGGGCATGAACTCACGCTGAACCCTCGTGGTGTTGGGCCTGTAGCGTCGGTGCTCGCGATCCCAGGACTCCGGGTGCCTCCTCCAGTCCTCCTCGGTGGTGATGCCTGTACCACCGCCTCCGAGTCCACCGGCGCCGCCACCTCCCGCCCCGGGTCCGGCCAGTCCTTGGAGGCCTTGGAGGGTCTGGAGCGCCTGGAGGTTAGGACTCAGCGGCCGGTTCTTAAGCGAGGGCACCGGGACGTAGGATGCGCCTGCGGCTCCGTCGCCCACGTACACCACCTATAAGCACGTTCAACCATTGTTAGTGCATTTCTAATGGGCCGAGTAGCGATAGTTGGGAGATCGCGACTTTCGTCTCGGGCTATTGAGGATCTATGGGACTTTTATAATACTATTTGCTTTTATTTGCTGCTAATATTTGCTTTTTACTCGAGAGGGTTGTACAATATTGCTTTTGCTTGGGGACTCGAGTTTCTTAGCTTTGAAACTTGGTCTGCAATAAGTGTAGGTACACCCAACGCAAATAGATATTATTGAGAACGGTACGTTGAACTTCGAGGGATTATAATAGATTTAAATCGGTTAGAAAAAATGTTTTCTTTCTCTGTGTATATAAAATCAACATACAATAAACTGCTATTCATCGTGCTTTATTACGAATAACACAGTTCAAATGATTCTCATGTTCTATCGGTATATAGACTTTACTGAATTCCGGAAAATAAAAATTTTGATTGAAACACGTAATTAAAGTTAGATGTTCTTTAGATTTACATGATTGATGAGAGTGTAGCGGCGAAGGATTCGTCGGATATAAGTAATTGTATACTTCGGAAGGTACTGCTATATCTATTTAATAACTATTTCTCACAGTACACGTGTGTAACGTCAGTTTACCCATACAACAAGGCACTGAAATACGAAGGTATTTTGTACATTCATTATTTGTATTATATTGGAGAACCTCGTCGACATTACACGTGCAATCGTAAATTAATTCAGTAGCTCGGGCCATCGAGTTGACGTGTTAAAAAGTATAGCTGTCACCCTGTCAATCTGCTCTCTTTATTTCCACACTTAAAACAATAATAATAATAGAAGCTACGCGATTCGCACCCCTGTAAATCGTATGGCCTGTCACGTAGAGCTATAGGTATACAACCTGCTCATTCGAGCGAGTTATATATATACAGATTGTATTTTATCGAACAACATATCCATCGTATATAAATTTTGTCCACCCAATAAATTACGTCCATCCTTGCGCGCGGGAGAAAATTTATATTTCGACTTGATTCGACTTTCGATTTAGACGAGCAGCTTATTTCTGTATGAACAGCTATACGTTGTTACAGCGAATGAGAAAAGTATTGTAACTGTATATAGAAAAATTGTCCTCGTCAAAGATGCGGATATGATGGGCCGCTGCGCGTTTTAATCGTTTTTCAAATCAAGCGCAATTATTGCCAACAGGCCGCTAAATGAGAGGCTCTTAAAGATCTAGGCGTTGTCATTCGGCCACGGCTTTCCACGGGGAGCCAAAACTGCACTCCGTATCCTCTTTCTCTCTCTCTCTCTCTCTCTCTGTCTCTCTCTCTCTCTCTCTCTCTCTCTCTCTGTCTGTCCCTTTCTCTTCCAGGCTCATCGTCCGGGGCGCTGCATCAATCAAAAGAATCGCGAGAGTGCGAAGACGTTAGTACGGCGCGTCGGTGACGGCGGCACGCTGATGAAAAGTATACGGCGATCCACAAAAGGCGGGCATCGATCGGCCACGCTCCTTAACAAGAACATACAGAAGAAGAAGAGAAGAAGAAGAAGAAGAAGAAGAAGAAGAAGAAGAAGAAGAAGACGAAGAAGAAGAAGAAGACGAAGTAGAAGAAGAAGAAGAAGAAGGCGAAGTAGAAGAAAAACAAGTAGACGGAAAGAAAAAGAGAGAGAAGAAGTGGAAGAAGAAGAAGTAGAAGAAGGGCTTTCTTTCAACTGCATGTATATACAACCGGGCGCTACGACTTGCTTTTACGAGCCCAGGCGCATCGCAACAACGTCCGTGCGAATCCCGAGCGACGAGCGCCGAGGGGTCGAAGTACTCCACAGAGAGAAAGAGAGAGAGAGAGAGAGGAGAGCATTTACTTTCTCAGACCCTGAACTCTCCCACGTTGAGCACTCGGCCGCCACTGACTCTTTCGCCAGATATTTCTCCCTCTCCATCTCTCGTCTCTTTCTCTCTCCCTACTCTCTCTCTTTCTCTCTCTCTCTCGCTCTCGCTATATCTCAGTTTCATCCTTTTTTCTAGCTAATGCACTTCCACTCTCTACTTCTTCTCCTCCTTCTTCTACTTCGCGCTCTCTCTCTCTCTCTCTTTCTCTCTCTCTATCTATCTTATTTTTCTTATTAGCTCGAATCCTCTGTCTCTGTCCGTGTATTTTGTTGCTCTGATGCTTTTCTTACGTTATCCCTATGTTGTGTGGCTTCGCTCATTCGCTTTCTATTCTCCCGTACGCGTCATATTCCGCAAGATCGCGCGAGCACACACGAGAGGGAAGTTCTAAGCGAGTATAGTACGCGCGCGAGAGGCACAGAGAAAAATCATAATGGCCTGCAAAATAAAAGGAGGGAGGAGCGAAGAAAAAGCAGCTGCACGATTCGCGCGTGACAAACAATTTACGAGTTTATTTCCCCGGCGCGCTCCGGAATACACGTGCATTCTTTCTTCCTCTCGCTTTCTATTTTTCTCCGTCGGATCCTCTCTCTCTCTCTCTCTCTCTCTCTCTCTCTCTCTCGCTTACTCGTTCGCTCGCGTTTCTCTATATTGTCGAGTGACTGGACGGAAAGTGTTGAACAAATGTCCGGTACTTCTTGCGTCCCTCTCGCCTATCGTGATGCTGGTACTTGATTCGCGCCGTGCGTTTGCCTGCAGGGATGAGAGAAAGAGAGAGAGAAAGAGAGAGTCCGCCGGAAAAAGCGTACGTCGAAGCGAGCGCATAGACACGAAGAAGGAAGAGATCCGCCGCGGCGCTCCCGCGTGACGCGCTGGAATTGTCCCCGAGCCGATACTTTTTGCCCCCGCTGCGGCGAGAGAAGCACTCGGAGAGAGGAAGCTGCGCTCGATTCACCGGATTCCAGCGAAACTTTCCGTTTTCCTCAAATTGCCGCGCTTAGGAAGATTAACGCCGACACGGATCTTTATGTATATTTTTAAAATTCACACATGCGATAGAGCCTTTCTGTATTCATGGGTTCGAAACGAACCATTAGAAATTATAATTAGATATTTAAATACGGTGCAATCACTTGCAGTGTTAAATGCAATTAAAAAATATGCTGATAGTCTAGTTAAGGATGTTCTCTTGAAAATCGACTTTGCCTAACTATTTCTATAACTTTGTATATAAGTTAATAAAGTTACCCTTTATTCATTTATGCAATAATAAATACGGGTAGTGGTATTAAAATTTGAACTATTCGAAGTCAATGTTTCGACTTTTAATGTGGGAAACATAGGCTGAGCATGAAATAGGGACAAGTATTCCTGTAATATGAATTGAGTTTTGCCTAAAATTTTTTGAAAAACTAGTATGTTATACTAGACTCAAAAAGGTGTTTGACTAGAGTTTGACTATGTTTAACTAGAGAAGCCAGTAAAAGAAAAACTCGCTTAAATGGATTGCTGCTAAATTGTCTGCATCTACTTCTATTTTCTTATCATGGCCCGTTTTCATGGACCTATTCACAATTTTAGATGACAAATAACTCCATTGATTTCTTATACGAACTAATTTCTATCATTCTGATTTGTTTTCTATACACTGTACACTATACGACTATTGAAAACTTCTTATAAATCCGCATATTACTTTTTTTAAATATTAAGGAAAATAATTTTCATTATTATGACAAAATTTTGTAAATAAGCTTTTGTCTTAATCCCAGTCCAAAATATATATACTGCAATAATGAAAATAAATTCCATTGATATTTTTTCTATACTATTTGGATCTTATTAATCTGGTTAAAAATTATTGCATTTTATAGGTATCAAACAACACGAAATACTGTAAAATCCAACACTGTTAAAACTATAATTAACATACTTTGTTTGTCGCAGTAAGTGTTTTTATATATCAATATTGTTCTCAATTTCATAGGAATTAGTATATAAATTTTTAACAAACGAAAGATTCAGTTTATCAATTAAGGGGGTGTCAAAGTCCTACAGTTACCACTCAAACTGTTTTACCGATCGAATATGAATAATTTGTAATAACTAAATAAATAGGTAAAATTATGCAAATCCCAAATACAGGTGCACTTCGTCTATTAATTATCTATCTTCCAGCAAAATTTCAAGTGAATATTTCAACGACACCTTCAAAAATTTCTGCACCGAAAAAATAAGTATTTGCATCGAAATGAGTGCGTTTTTTCGGTGCAGAAATTTTTAAGGGTGTTCTTGAAATATTTACTTGTAACTTTGCCAAGTGATAGATAATTCACAGAGGTAGTGCAC
>UELU01140282.1:0-10822 GCA_900490025.1 Megastigmus dorsalis | reverse complement strand
AAAAAAAAAAAAAAAAAAAGCATATGTACGTGTTAAAAACAAAGCTCTTCTATTCTCATCGTTCATTCCTCAAAAATTTTTTTTTAGAAAACATACTTTCTAGGCCCTATGATGTCCGGGACAAGTCTGCGAGAAGCATACATGTGGTAAAAGAGGAGTATAGCATATGATCATCTACGAGCTCACCCTAATATAATAATAACAAACATATCTGCTTTGATGTTTTCAATATATATTTCTCTGCGTGAGTACATGCTCGCGCTGATTCTATACCTATGTTACTACTTTGTCCTCAAAGACGATTTTTGGAGAAATGTCTTTTATACGTCCTACAGCGATCTCTATCGCACAAATACGAGTTCTCGTCATAGTCGCGATTAATTGTCACATCATTTTATAAGAGTGCTCAAGAACAAGATTCTAATCTCTTCTTCGTTATGTCTAAGTGTTTTGGTCCTGACTCTAGCGCTATTATACAGAAAGCTCCACTGAATATTATCTGAGTCAAGTAAGTGCCCGTTTTGATAACCAAATTAGTTATTTATGGCTCAGTTTTTTTAAGCAACTTTAAATTCAAAATTTTGATTTTGATATTCTTGAGATAAATAATGATTTACCACTCTCATCATTCTGTCCTCATAAATGTAGTTATTGTTAATTAATTTTACGTCCTCTATAAAGCCAGGCACATGGCTTCGATAAGTTGACATGTGATAACTGTATTATATAATATTCATATAATTTTGATTGATAATTTAGGATTTTCTAAAGAAAATAGAATCTTTGAAATTGAAACACGAGAATCCGGACTTAGAAAAAAATGTAAATTCCTAAAATAAAGCATTTTTTGAAAAATGACTTTTCACGACTGTCTCAATCGATTTTACCGAAATGCGTAGAAAAATAGTCCTGGCGAGACATTTTTCCGGGTTGGAACTTAAGAAAATTCGCTTATTCCAGAAAAAATTTCTTTTTTTGGGTCTTAGAAAAATTTTGTGTATTTAGACTTGGAATTTTATTCATATGAGATTTTGGCGTGGGATCTCAACTCAGATCTTACCTGACATTTTACAGCATGGTTATTAGTACTTTTCATTTTCAGTTACTTTGAAACTATATTTATGATGTTCATATTCGTGTTATAAATTGTGCTCTTCCATTCTCATCATTCTTACATCAAAAATCTTATTTTAGATAATTTTCTTTCTTGGTCCCTATGATGTGCGGACTTAAGTCTATGTTTTTTTCAATTTTTCCAAATTTTGGAAAAAAAAATAAAATTAAAGACTTGTCTCGACATTATAGGGGCCTCAAAAGTAAATTCTCTAAAAATAAGATTTTTATAATAGCCAAATAATATTGAAACTGATGCAGTTTCTAGAATGCCCAGAAACTTTCTAAATTTTTCTGGGATGCCCAGAAAATTTTTGAAAAGTTTTGATAAATTGTAAAAAAGGACTTGTCCGGACATTACAGGGGTCTTGAAACATATGTTTAATGGCAGTTTCTGGTAACTTAACTTATGTCTATAGGTATTTTCCTGGATTCCTGTAAACTGCCAATGTATAAAGCTGAGTCCCAGAATTTTTTTGGGAAGTTCCAGAAACTGTCGTTAGATCTAAAATTTAACTGGGACGTCCCAGAAAGTGGTGAAAGTCCTAGAAACTGCCATTATACATCAGAAAGGTCCTGGAAACTGCCAGTATATATATATATAAATTAATAATGAATAATCAGAGAAAAACGGATTCGTAAACTAGACATCTTTACGAACATTTTAAGACATTGCACGTTAATTTTGGTTACGAATTCGCGTGAAGCCGAATTTTGACAGTTTTTGTAGCGATCAGCACCACTGTGCGGCGGGTTGCCGGCGTGCGGGCGCCTAATACATCGACGCCCAGCACGCAAGGGGTTGCCGGTCAGCAGGCGCCGCCTTCTTCGATGCTCTATACGTCTATGCCAGCTAAGCTCGCGCCGCATCAAGATTTTAGTAATATTAATGCACTTAATGCCTCAGTAAATACCTCATCAACCTTGGTCGATCTTGTCGGGGCGCAGTTTGAATTGCTCGGGAGAACATTGGCCGATCTTGAATCTCGGATTGAGCAGAGACTTGATAGTATTATTTTAAACTCTCCAGTTGACACACCAGCAGTAAATCTGCTGGTAAGTGATCTTAGTGCGCAAGTCTCGTCTCTTGAGCAAAAATTAGAGTTTCAATCGTCCCAGCTGGAGGGCCTGCACAATGATCGGCTTATGTTGCTCCACGAAAACTCCATTTTAAAGGACTCAATAAACACAGAGTTGCTCAAGATATCGAACATGGTTGACGATGCCTCCGTCTCAAATAACAAATCAATGAATACTAATATCAATTTAATTAAACATGACAATAATGAAGAAATTAATAACGCGTCCCGGGTCTTCGTTTGCTTAGGTTCCGGAATAAATTCTATACCGTCCTGTCGCTCGCGCAGTGAGAGCATTGGCGCGCGCACTGACAATAGTGATGAGTACTGCGAATTACTTATTTATGGCATTATGGATGACACATGTTCAGCTGCAAATCTGCAGAATGTGGCATTCGCAGTACTTAGTACTGTCCTCCCTGCACTTGATAGGCAGAAAGTTGTCGAAGCTCGTGTCTTGCAGCCTTAGGATGCGAGCGGGGAGCAGGGGGAGGAGTTAGGGAGTAGCATGGTGTCGAGAATGAGGCAACCGCCATCTTGTATGGTTCGCCTCGCCAGTAGAAAGCGCGTTAATGATATCCTTCGTGCTAAGCGCGCTTATTCAAATAATTACCTTACTACAGCAAATGTCAAATCTGCTCCTCTTGGCTCGGAGTCTGCTACTCACTTGCCACATAGGAAAATTTTTATCAATGAATTATTATTGCACACAGAAGTTTACAGAGAATTTTTAAGCCTTAAGCAATTAGCTTTAAGGCTTGGCTTTAAGTACATCTGGCACAGTGGTGGCAGATTCTTGGTCAGGAGGAGGGAGGATGAGCGCGCTCATGTATTCACCTCTGCTGCTGATTTGCGGACCATTGCCGATGCGTACTGTGGAGGAAATGGTCACTCTGCTTCTTAGCATCATGTTTAGAGGGAGATTGGCCAACCCAAGACTGGTGGTGCGGCTGTAGCTATCGCCTGACTATAGCGGGGGTCTGCTGGTAGCGAGAAGGAGAGGGGATTGACAGCGGGCTTTCTCAATGTGAATTCCCTCAGAGCTCACATTGCGAACTGGCG
The DNA here is from genome assembly GCA_900490025.1 of Megastigmus dorsalis. NCBI lineage: Eukaryota > Metazoa > Arthropoda > Insecta > Hymenoptera > Megastigmidae > Megastigmus > Megastigmus dorsalis. The sequence continues at coordinate 7,568 of UELU01140282.1, read as the reverse complement.
AGCTCTCAGTTAAGATCATCCAGCACGGCCCGACGCATCATACTGATACATCTGATACATGGATTAATATAATGCTTGTAGACGATAACGACACGGTACTCGACAGTGGGAATAATCTGGCGCCTTTTCGTAGCAGGCAGAATATCATTGATGCTACCATTGACATTCATGTTGTGTCTCCTTCTAAAGAGACTTTTAGCTTTCAAAGCTACAGTAAGATAAACTCGACTGAGCTCAATGAGTTTTTGTGTGGGTGCGATTTGTCGACTTTTTCCACAAATATCTTAGAGTCTGACTTCGGCATTAATGAGGCGCTTGAATGTCTGAGCGTCAATCTATTGGAGGCTATTAATCAATTAGCTCCTTTGAAAACTGTGACTCTTCGTAGAGGGAAAGACTCATAGATTGGCGCGGAGCTTCAACTACTCATCAACAAACATGACGTTATACATAGACGGGAAAAAAGAACCGGAAGTGCCGTGCTCCTGGATGAATTTCTTCATTTACGTAACGAGGTCGAGATGCGTATGGATTAAGAGCGTACCTCCTATCTTAATAAACAGCCTGCTGACGCGCTTGATCATAGGAAAGATATTTGGAGGGAAATGTGTAGTCTCGGCCTCTTGCCTAAAGGCAAGTAGGAGTTGCATGGTTTCACCTCGTAGGAGCTGAACTCTCACTTTGCGGGTGTGTCAGTCGCACCCAACGAGAATATAGATAATGTAATGGATATTATACAGTCCGCATCTGATGATGGTTTTTCTTTTCAACCCGTTTCATTCCCAGATGTAGTTCTTGCCTTATCTGATTTTTCATCACAGGCGAGGGGCGCGGATGATATACTACAGAGTGTTGTAGTGTAATCCCTGCCAGTGTTGGGGAATTATATAGTTCGTTTATTCAACTCCTCCTTTGCTCAGGGGGTCTTTCCGGGCGCCTGGAGTAGGGTACACTTAGTGGCTTTAAAAAAGATTTCAGCTCCATCCTCAGTTTCGAACTTTCGTCATATCGCCCTACTGTGTTTCCTATCTAAGTTGCTCGAGAAGATTGCTCACTCTCAAATTACCAGCTATCTCTCGAGGACCGGCATTCTCGATCCTTTTCAGGCAGGGTTTAGACAACATCACAGTACTCAGACAGTTTGCTTAAATTGACTGACGACATTCGTATAGGCATTGATCGAAGGATGATCACCTTGCTGTTGCTCTTCGACTTCAGCAAGGCATTCGACACCATCTCTCCTTCGAGACTGTTAAGTAAACTGCGCGATCTCGGGTTCTTGAGGTCCGCACTCCTGTGGATTAAATCGTATTTACAAGGCCGTACTCAACGCGTTTTATCTAAAACTGGTTCTTCTTCGTGGGTTGAGACAAATTTAGGTATATCACAGGGGTCGGTCCTCGGGCCTTTGCTCTTCAGTCTCTATATCAATGACCTTAAACACCTCTTTGGTCGTGGAGCGGTCCGGCACAAATTTACATTCAAACACCTGCAGATAAACTTCTGGAGGGAGTTGCTCGCCTGTCTGATACGGCACGATTGGTGTCGATGTGGACCGAGCGCTTGTTCCTCCGTCTCAATGCTGGCAAGATCAAAGCAATTTTATTTGGATCTCGTAAATACGTTAATGATATGATCAAAATGGGATTTCCAGACATTGACATGGGGGTGGAGTGCTTGTGCCTTTTTCCGACACCATCGTAAGCCTCGTTCTTACATTAGATAGTAAATTAACGTGGAAACCGCAGGCCGATTGTGTAACGAAAAAAGTCAATTAAGCGCTTTACAGCCTGCGGTTTATAAGGGCATGTACCACCGAGGTATTACGCAGAAGGTCTTGACTCGTCAGTAGAGCAGAGAATTAGGCTACAGAGACTGACTAACACATGTGTGCGATTTATCTACGGTGTTAGGAGGGATGAGCTCATCACCCCCTATAGAAATCGGCTGGGCTGGTTTTTAAAAATGAATATAAAAGTGTCAAGGTAGGCTATACAAAATTCACGCAATTAAAACCACCACACTGTGTATTGACTGGAACTAGTGGCACACATAATGTATGCGTATGCGTGCATCATGAAAATGTGAAACTTATGCTAGACGCTCTTAATTTGAAAGACTGAACAAAAAATACTGATGCACCCTTAGAAGATTATCACGACTGTATAAGAAAAATTGTATGTACTCAACCACCCGATAAATGTTTCTTAGGTGATTGTTTGGAATGCGAGACTAATTTTTCAAACCTTGAAAAACTTATAACGAATGCTCTGAAAAATCATGGCATTCATGAAATTAAATTTGAATCATGGAAGCAAACCGATTGTTGCTCAATTACTTCTGAAACATTAAAAGGTTATAAGTTTCTCGAAATATTTAAAGATAGATTAGTAAAATTAAAAACCCACTATTTTTTTGCTAAACAACAAGCGGTTTTTGTTAAAAATTTGAAAGAAAATCTTGAAGAGGGAGAGGTAGTAATTTGTTTTGTTTTGCCGAAAATTACGCTTTTGTTATTCAAAATGCAACTCAATCATTCCATTGGAATAATAATCAAGCAACTATATTTACAGTTATGGTGTGTTATAAAATAAAGGATGAACTTAAACACAAAAGCATAGCTATTATTTTAGATAATCTTAATCATGATACTGTTTCGGTATATGAATATCAGAAAATCATTATAAATTATCTTAAAAGTCATCATACACTTAAAAAAAATTATTATGTGACTGCGGAGCAGCACAACATTTTAAAAATAAGAGTAATTTTCACAATCTTCTTTTTCATGACAAAGATTTTCAAATTTAAGCTGAATGGCATTTTTTTGCCACTGCACACGGCAAAAATGGATACGATGGTATAGGTGCAAATTTGAAAAGAGGAGCCCGTAGAGCTAGCTTGCAGCTTACAGGAACTAACAAAATACTTACAGCTTACGATCTATATAATTGGGCACAAAAGTATTGCAAAGAAACGAAAATTTTCTTTAGTAGTAAAGGAGCTTATGAAAAAAATTCAAAGAAATTTAAAGTTCGAATCGATAAGGCCAAGTTCATCCCAGGTACTTCAAAATATCACGCTTTTATTCCAATAGATCGTAAGACTATGAAACTTAAAAAAACATCTTTGACATCCGAGTACGATTTATTTCCTAAATTAAAAAATTCTAAATCAAAAATTGTTAAAAAGACTTGTAGAGTATAAATTGTAATGATGGTTAGTCGAGCAGCTAAGAGTTAAGGTCTGCAGCAGTAGCACGCCTGGCGCGCCGCGACTGGTCGAGCACCTTGTGTTTGTTGAATGATATCTCGATAAAATAAAAAAACCCCTTTCCAGAAAATAGCTATATCGACGTAAAATTTCCTCCTCTTTCGATCTAGCAGGTAAAAAAAAATATTAAAAATGCATTTTTTGAGATATAGCACATTTTATATTTTTTCATGGCAAATTAAGCAAATTTTACAAATCTGATAAGACATCGGAAAGCTGAGGAAAAAATACATCGAAATCACTTCGTTATGATAATTTCTAGGTGCATTTTAGCCCTTTATACATGAGCTGAAAACAGCACGATTAGGTGCTCCCGCGCCGCGCTTGGAGAGTTGACGTGAAACGCCTCATATATGTCACTAGATCTTACGTAATTCAAGTTTTAAACATTTATTTAATTATTAAAAACGAAGTGTTCATCACATGAGAAATTAGGTGATTTCTCGTGTCAAAACGGTACGTGACAAACCACCTTGATTTTTTATCTGATTTTTTAAAGCAGGGTTACGTGATTTAAAAAGTTATTTTTTAGCCTTTCAAATACCATCGAACGATCACGCGTCCACCGCCGTTCAGCATTTTTTTGGAATAAATTTCTTTATTGGTCGATGTCATTACTATGCGTTATGTTAAATTGTCTATAGTAATTACATCCTCCCAGAAAACTTTGCAATTGTACTTTATTTTTTAGTTGTTCAAAAACTCGTATCACGTTTAATTTTTGTGGGTCTGGTACAACAGCAGTTGTCAAAATTATATAACCAAGAAACCGAATTCTCGCTTGAAAAAATTCGCTGTTACTAAACTTTAATGTGGAATTGAATTTAATTAGTCTTGTGAAAATCAATATTAATATATTAATATGTCTCTCAAAAGTATCAGTACCTATAAGCATATAATAAATATATAAAACCAATTTATGAGATAAATTCTAAAACTAATTACAATTGAAAGGTGTTTTAACACTACTGTCGTTTTACATTAGACGGAACCTCGTGATTTTAATAAATTAAACGTATATATATATATATTTATTATTATTAAAGGACAATAACTCACAGGGCATTTATCATTTTTTACTGTATTTTCAAAAATCAATATAATTTCAATATTTTGATCAAAATTAATTATTTATATATGTAATTGTACATGACAATTATATTATTTAATCCCAAAGGCAAAAAATTAAATTAATTGCTAGTAGCGTATAGGTTGATAAACATATGCGACTTCTTGGTTTTATACTCTAAATGATTCGGTTGGCGTAGTGAATTAGCGCCTTACCTGGTAATTTTTGTTACCGACGTTCAAATCTTTTTGAAATGACTTTTTTTTCTTTTATTTTTTATTTCAGATTCGTGTTTAGAATGCCAAAATACATAGGAATAAGGTGGTCTCAACTCCAATTCAGGGTACTATTTTTTTGTGGGCCTGTGTAATAAGTTCTCTGATGTCAATTAAAAAAAAAGTATTATCTGCTACCAACTTCAGCGTTTTAAGCATATGAAAAATATGCACATCATCACTATATATACAGGGTGTCAATTAAGTCCCGGGACGGCTGAATATTTTTTGAAGTAAAGTAATTCTGAAAAAGGTTAAGGTCATTTCTTAAGTAACTTTCAACGAGAAATGTTCGTTTGGCCTTGAAGGTTATTTCAAGGTCAACTGTTTTTTTTAAAGTAGGAACCCACCTTTTTAAGACCGGCAATCGATAGAGTGGAAAATTTTACATTCAGATTTGTAATTAAGACAGAGCTAGTGTTGGACCTTGAGGGTTATTCCAAGGTTCTTTACACTCCAGCAAGGTTCTTAAAGACCTCTGAATATTTTTGCAAGCAGTATAGCTATTCTTGATGTAACGTTCAACGAGGAACTCACTGGTGATATTATACTTAACCTTGAACGTGACTTTCAATTTTAATTTTAATTTTAATAGAAATCTTCATTTTTACACTGGCAATCGATAGAATGGGAAATTTCATTTCGAAAATAGTATTTGGCGTGATCTATAGAAGGTCAAATCAAGGTCAATTTTGGAAAAACTGTCAAAACATTGTAGTATTCAAACTTTAGAGGATTTATGAAAAAATAAATGTTTGAAAAAGTTTTGAAATCAACAACAATGACCACCTTGACTTTGAGATCAGCTTTGCATATTATTTGAAAGGTCAAACACTTTTTAAATTAATAACCTTACTATCGCCCTTATTCTTACTTTAGCGTTACCCAGAAACAATGACGTGGACGTAGTAAGTTCTGTTTCCTTTGGGGTGCTTGATTAACGTGAGTCGCCTTTCTTCTCATGATTGGTTAGCGTGAGTTGAGGTTTCATGGGTTGGGTTTTTTTTTCTTTTTTTTTTTATGGTGGTTAAAAAGGGAAAAATCGCTTCGCGACCATAGACAGGCTCCAGATCCCGCTCCCGAGGTCAGAGACATCGAGTTCGGGGCCGTCACCCGTCCATGAGCCGGCCAGAAGACTGCCGGCCAGCTAAACCCCCAGTTCCTTGATCCACGGTTGATAAATCAGCCGAGGAGCAAGCAACTGTAAAATCCACCCTCTTCACCAAACCGACCCGGAACTGTTGTGCACATTACTTCGGGCCGACCGGCGTGTCTATGATTCTACGTGTCTGTCGTGTCTGTTTAGTCATATCGTCCTCTGTATCTTCACCCATCCGGGCTTCTCGTTCTCCTCCGAGACAGGTTTGCCTTCGTCTCGGTTTTCTCTTTGCCTCTTGTAGCGCTCGCCTGAAGACTTTGCAGCCTCCGGCCCCAGCGGCGTGTCTGCAGTCTGGGCCCGCGTCCCCTGCTTCTTTGCACAAGAAGCAGTGCGGGTCCTTCCTGCAGGCCTCCCTGTGGTGGCTGGGCTCTCCGCACTTGTAGCAGTGGGCAGACCGGTCAGCTCCTTTACACTTCCTGCTGAGGTGCCCGTACCCAAGGCACCTAAAACATCGCACCACGTTTGTACGCCTTCGTATGCGGCAGCTCATCATCCCGATACGGACGTGACCCGCTGCGAGGAGCGTATCCGCCTCGATTATCTCCAGCATCGCCGTCGTCAATTTAAGTCCTCTTCTATTAGGTCCCATCACCCTGATCGTCCTCTCCCGTGATGTTGAGCCAAGCGCCCTGTCGGGGCCTGCTCCACCTCGCCCACTTCGGTTAGGGAGTCAAGGTCCCTGAATTCCAGGGTGACCTCACCCCCGTCCTCCATAACCGTGCCGATGCCGGCCACCGTTTTCTCTAAATTGGCCGCGAAGGCCCCGCGGTCGGAGTTCCTCGCCAGCCGGAGCAACACGTCGCCCCTCTCTGTCTGCATTGCGCCCAGAACCCTCGTGTTGCAGCTATCTGGGTTGATCTCCTTGCGTATCTTGCCGAGGACGCTGGCATAGGTCTGCCCTTCGGACACCTTCATTGTCATCGTCATTGGCCTGGTGTTCTTCCTGCTCCGTTCTGTTCTTGCGTGTTTGGGGAGGGGGGGCCTCGTAGCCGGGGGTTCCTCTCTCCTCTGCCCGTCCTTTCTCGGCTTTTTTGCGTACCGTCTGGCCGCTTCTCTATCTTCCTTCTGCTCTTCCGGGCTGCTTACTGGGCTCCTTGTCCTCTTCGGCTTCTGTGTAGCGAGGACAGCATCCCGTAGGAGCTGCCCCTGCATGCGGCTTCGTATCGTCTTTCTGGCATCTCTAGCTTCCTCCGTGGTTATCAGCCCTTCTTGGTATTCCTTTTCCAGTCGTGTCGCCTTTTCGTGTTTTTTCTTTATGAGCATGAACCATTCGTTCATACTCTTCAAACCCTCCTTTATTGGTCTAGCAACGTTCTTCTGCACGTCGCAGGCTTCCAACATCTTCCGTATCTCCTGCTCGGCTCGTAGGAACAACTCCGCTTGTTCTTGGCGAATACTTACTATTTCGGCCCATTCTTTCTTGCAGAGGTCTGTGTCCTGCGCGGTAGCGTTGCTGAACGCGCTTACGTAACTGCAGTCGCTCTTTGCGCTTGTCTCGCTGACTGTTCGAGACCTAGAGGTTCCCGCTCCTTCCATCCTGGGCACTTGCAAAGTGCTCATCTCAGCTGTTTTGTTTTTTAGTTGTAGTTCTTCCATCTTGTTCCCACGAGTAGCTAGGGAAATGAAGGTCCACCCCCGCAGAGCCCCGCGTGCAGGGGGTAAGGCTGGTTACTCTGGGAGGTCGCCTAGTATCCCAGAGACACCGTTCCCGGCACCACTCCCCTGGTACCACGCAGCCCTGGGCACGGTTGTTAACACCTTGGCTTGGGGCCTGTATCCTAGACGTGGAGCC
>UELU01140281.1:0-26619 GCA_900490025.1 Megastigmus dorsalis | reverse complement strand
TATATATATGGGGGACTCAAACAGGAAAAACTAATGGATAAATGAGTGGGATTAAGTCACATAAGAAAAAAGATGTAAATTTCACATTTTATATTCTAATAATTATAAAACTAAGTGTATATAAAAATTACATAAGATACATGACGATTAAAATATAAAGAAGAATACAGATATTGAATATAAAACAAGTTTTTACATATATTACAGCATCGCAGTACACGTTTGGTTACAGAAACCTCTACCAATAAATTCTTTTCGTTTAAAAATGTTCATTTTACACTGTTTTTTATTTTTTCGTCTATTTATAAGCTTTTTATAAAAATTTGAAGTTATTTCGTCGTTTCGATACGTATTTCTTCCAGAGACGCAAAAAAACGAGCGTAAAGAATTACCGCTGCACGAATGATACAAAAACATAATGCAATACTCTCCACACACCTGTGAATCCAAACCTTGTAGCTTTTTCTCATTCCATTTGTATCGTGCACAGTTTCTTCTAAGACAATCGAGATGCTGTTTGATGTAGGGCGCGACTCCATAGCTGTCAAAATAAGTTCCATTGGTTTTTTTATCGATGAAAATATCAATCCAGTGCGACCCCGGTTTAGCCAATGAATCAATGTTCGTGATTATGGCAGCAGGCACACTTAAAATTTTAGGTATACGGTCAGCCGCATAAACACCTACTGCACTTGCCTTGATTCCCTGGAGTGCTCGCATTATCTGCTGCGTGTTCATTTTTAACCGATACGGGGCTCCCAATAGCGTAAAAATCGTCGTCGTCGTCCTCCTCATCCTCCGCCTCTGCGGTTGCTGTTTTACTCGGCTCAAACTCGATAAGGTCGAGCTCGTCAACGGAGCCAGTACCTGCTTCGTCGAAACTCACACTCCGCTGTCTCTGCTCCTGCGCGTAGCGCAAAACCAACTGATAGAATATCTCGGTACTTATAAATGGTAGGCTCTTCCAAACTTCCGACACAAGTGTATACACCCACTTTCTTATTTGTTATGTCCGTCGCAGCGCACAAAAATCTTTTTTATATATAAAATTTGTTAGCGCATGGGCAATACATACGCATACATCCGGGAATGATTGTTCAAGCTTTTGAAACGTTGGCACTTGATATTTTTCAATATTTATCATACGTCGCCCCGTCACTATTTCTATAAAACTCGCTTTTTCACAACCGCGCACATAAATTATTTTTGCACTTTTAACAATATCGCGCAGCAGATATTGTATTTTTACAAGCGATACTTGTCCATCGTACCATTCAAATCCGTGCACCTCATGCGTGCAATAATTATTGGTTTGTTGCACATCGCCCGGCAATTTCGAGAAAACACACGATGGTGACACAACCCAATGTCCGATCACACGTTCTTGAAGAGACACTACCGCAACTTCTTTCGGTAAAAACTTTTTTTTCGCGTCGCGAAAACCCTGTATCTCAATGACGAAGTCCATGATGAAATGAAAGGGGCGAACGATTACTGAGTGGCGACTGGCTCACCAAACATCGTGTATATATCCGTTCTTGCCCCCACCATCTTAGGCGCTGAAATCCGTTAAGATTTGCCTGTTCGAGTCGATCTCCAGCACGTTATCGTACTCTGCATAAACAATGCAATTTATCGTGCTCTGTAGAGCTTCTTCAAATCGTACCTCTAAACGTATGCTACCCGAACGCACGAGATTCCAATGCGATACGCAATGCACCGACAAGTCCGGTATAAGATCAAAAGCAGTCAAAAAGAAGCATTTTGAATAACTGAAACGATTAATTCCATTACCTTCATTGAGAAAGTGAATGCCGGTGCCCAAAAATAGCGTGTGAAAAGCATCAACGTATAAATTATTGGCACTCGTGGAACGACGCTGTAGCGGTTTACTCGGCACTTGCGTACCATCTACGTACACAGACAGATAGAGTTTATAGAAAAATGTTGAAAATTAAACGGATTAAATTTGCGATTTCCATTGAATGCTTTATTTATTTATGCGCATTTATGCGTTATCGACGAATCCAATAATGATTCTTTTCGGCAGCTGACCAAGAATGATGTTATCCAGAGTATCGCCAAGTATGCCTGTGTGCATGGTAAACGACTTGACCACGACACGCGTAATCAGATACTTGGCTGTCGTCTTGGCCAACGCGTGTGCGTGCGTTAGCAAAACGCCCGGACTGATTTTTACACGCCGCACGAGAAGTGTCGCTTCCTTAATGCTTACACTGAATTTACCGTCGTCAGAGTCATCCATCAAACAGAATGCATCCTTGCTACATATAATACGAACTATCATCTCTACGCCGTTGAGCAGCATCTTGTCTTCATTGAATATATCGTAATGCAGCTGACCAATCATATCGAATGTCTTGCTGCCTAGAGTGAAATATTTTCGTTGTTCACAGTCGAGATTTTTGCCTGCGATTTTGCGGTGCTGCTTCGAATGCTTCCGATGTGTCATCGTACCAAAGACTCCTTGTCAAGTTCCATGTTTTAACAGCGGGCGAGTAATTCAGCAGCGATTCAATGTACGCTCGGTACGGATAAGCGTTATTAGGCGGCGAAACAAGTTTCTTATTCAAGAAAACGTCGACTTGATTTAACACAGAGTGCAGAAAATTATTAATAGGCGCCACTTTGGCATTTTCCGCTTCTGTATCCGCTGGTATAATTCTTGCCTGAATGTATAACATAGTGTGCGCGAGATCTAAATAATGCTCGCTTGCACTCGGAATGACGAATTCTATAGGAGCGTCATCCTTATCGCTGAGCGAAGACACAGGCTTGTAATTTAAAAAGCTACTATTTTCGATGGATGTCTGCGTGACCGGCAATGAAAAGAGATCCAGCTCGCTGGACATGCATTCCGGAGAATGGGAGTGTAAAAAAGCCATATTATTTAGGGCCAAATATGTCTTCGACGCTTCTAAAACTTGGTTTCTTCTATCTCACTGTTTATTTTTCTTGCGCGCTGCAATCGTGCGAACTGATACGCGTGTCTTTTTCGACTGACGCCTGCGCTTGCGGGTACGTGATTTATATCCGGAACCTTTAATTATATCTGCGATTTTGTCAACCACCTTCCTCTTCAATTTTTTTCCAGACTCGCAAGTGCGCGTTTTTACGGCCTCTTTGAAATTATATCCGCGGCGTACGTAGTCCAAAACGTTTATACCGGCGTGCACGGCTTCTTTTTCTACAGCTTTAGCACCACTCGCTATGTACGGCAGTATTCTGCGAAATAATCCACCTAACCACGCCCCCACACCTCGACCTCTTTGAAAAGATGAACCGGTGAAAACGTTTTCACCGCCGCCACCTATCTGATCCTCGTAATATCGAATGTAATGACTCATTGTATAGGTCGCCTGCTTAGCGATTTCGCCTAAAATGAAGTGTAACGGTCAAGGTTCCGTATTCGAATGGGATGCGGCACCCTCGTTGATCTCTTATATCTATAATGACTTCGTGGAAGCTGTGATACAGAAGCGCAATGTAATGAATCGGTGTAAAGTGACGCACGACGTTACAGCCAAATTGACATTTCGAACTGTCGAGCGATACGAGACGTAAGAGAGCCGTTTGTGTGTCACCAACCGTGTACGGCTCGCATATGGCTGTGTAAATGTACAGCTGATCGGGTATCGCTCGAGCGAGCGAAGCAGGTTGATTGCCCTTGTTCACCCGTAGACCCTCGTGGGACGTCGTAAAATTTTTTTCATACCTCGTGTCTTTGAACCCAAATATGTGTCGAATTTTTTCATTTAAAATTGTAGAGTAAGACTTCTCGCTGTCGCGTTTTCTATGTATACCGTAGTAGCCCTTACGAGATTTCAGCGGTTCGATCATCTGATGTGCTTAATTATCGTTGACTCTGTTTATCTCGTCGGCGAGCTGCTCTAACGTTTTGTAAAACCAATATTCTGGATCGTTAACGAACGTAAGTTTTTAAAAAATTATTATTTTTTAAATAAAATTGTTTATTTATTATTTTAAAAAAAAAAAGTAATTCGAAGGAGACTCGCGAGTAATTCCGGACTCGATGTGTCGGATATCGATAGCAGCGGAAACTTGGCTGTATACGTTCGTAGAATCATGCACGTGCGACGAGCGCAAGAATTGCGCTGGTTTCACGATCAATCTCTTGATGAAAATTCTCCACTATGTAACCTGCCGCATGTCGAGTTAGTCGATCTTCTAGATCGTATACACGAGAGTTTCGACGGCAAGTCCGAGGAATGATTTTTAAAAAAGTAAAAACAATACCTTTTATTAGTTTTGAAAAAATATTTAGTCGATAATTAGTTAAAATGTTTTTTTAATAATTGCAGCTGATCAACAAGACGACGTATTGTCCAGTACGAATACAAACACCTCGTCCTCCACATGGCCATCGCTGCCCCCCTCATCGGCGCTTTCACCGCAGCCAGGTTCGAGCCATCACGAGCATCCGTCTACCGAAGCTGATATGGACGACGGCGATGAAGCCATGCAGATAGGAGGCGAGGGCGGAGGCGCCGAGCCTAAGATACCCGACAACGACATAAGGCCACCAGGCGAACGCTTTACGATCGTAGAAGAATCCGAGTCATTTATTCAAAAGTTTCGGATGACAGGTAAAACCACAATTATGCGAATAAACGAGCCACCTTCGGCGTGCGTCAACCCCATAATATAGCTAGAAAGAGCTATTAGGGATATTTACACGCATTTAACTACGATTCCGCGTGATGAAAACAATTTAATTGGCGTAAGTATTAGCAGCGTGAATTTCGCGCATGGCGCGGGCGGTATATCGTTAAGACCTGTAAGAACATTTTTTTACGAAGATCTCTGGGGCTTGGTTAAGAGTTTGACGTAGAGCAACGAGAATTTTAGCATCGATGATACTTTTATTTTAAAAACTATGATTATTGAAATGCCTGTCGGATCAGGCGCGCCGCGGCGAACTAGAAATTTAACAGTCGACGCTGTAATGCGTAGATCAATGGTTTCGATAAGAAACGAAGACAACTTGTGCTTGCCGCGTGCGCTAGTTGTCGGCGAAGCTCACATTGTGACGCGTGTCATTCGCTCATTTGCTGAGGCTGGGTCCTCTGCGAGGGATTTGGCTCGGTTGTGTATCTGTGTGCGTCTATATTCCTTCGATTTGCCGGTGCGTCTGCGTCCTGGGCGGTTGTGGCGTACGCATTTCCGTACTTCATGTCATCTAAGCCTCTGTCAGGGCTGGGTACTCGCTGCCCCGGCTGATCACTGTGCGGTAAATTCTGATGGAGGCGTGGGCTCTCAAAATCATCTGGTCGTAATGGCATGTGAATGAATCTTGGATTCCGACCTGTCTCGTTTTTTTCGGCTCTACTCTCGTGCTCGACGCAGGTGGTGCTCGAGACATGTCCTCCACTTTTTCGGTCAGGGTTCTTACCCTTGAGAGAATGTCTGCCAGACACAGTGAGAAGTCTGGCAGGACCTGAAATGCCGTGCCATCTGTGGCCGTCAACGTGAGACAGTCTTGTCTTCCCGACGTTTCACTGGTCTCGCTGCCATCTTCATTGGTGGCGTGCATGCTCACCGTCGCAGGATTCGGTGATGGAGCAGTGGCGTTAAGGTTCTCGGTCACCCTTTCATCTGATGCCAACTGTTCCGGCAGATATGGGCCTGACCTCTGTGTTTCATTTGCCGAATCACCTCGTGGCTCTCTTCTGCTGGTAATCAGCATGGATCGTTTCTCCCTTCTTCTTTGTATAGGGTTTTCCGCCTCCACGCACGCTACAAAGTCTTCCGGAGTGTAGTTCTCCAGCAGCCACTGGTGCAGCTGGCTGGCTTTTCCCAGCCGTGATTCTGAATTGGTGAGCTCTATCGTCTCGAGGTGTTCGTGGAGCTCACCGTTATTCAAGTTGAGGATATACTCCTCTATAGCTTAATCGAGCTCTTCGCCCATATTTAGTTTTATTTAATTAATTTTATCTGCAATCGCAAGAGTCTCTTGATGACTATACGCTGCCCGTGCGCAAGGTTTTACGGATTTAAGGCGCTCTTTGCTAATTCGCTCTTCTGAGCTATCCTTCGTGGATTTTCAGAGCTGCCCGTATACAGAGTCTCATATATCGAGTGGCGTGACCTTCCCGAAGTTGTCTGTTTTTCCGCGCCAGTGGTCGGTCTTCGGAAATCTATGCTGTCGGGGGAGGAAGGGAAAAGAAATCCTGGTTCTACCTTGCGATCCTGAAGATATTCGTAGAACCAGTTCCCTCAAAAACCCGAAATTCCGGGAAAAGAATTCTGTCACGCGAGCTTTTCGAAGCAAAGTGGAATTCCCTGAAATTCGTCAAAAACTGCGTTTTTGAAAAACGGATTCGATTTTCAATGCTATTAGTGAAAACTAGAAAAAAACAATTTTTCAGAAAAAAATCAAAATTCGGGAAAAACAATAATTTTCTTCAAAAAAAGGTTCAAAATTAATAAAACAATTGTCCCGAAAACTTTAAAAATTAAAAAAAAATGGTTTTCCAAAAAAAAGTTGAAATTCTGGAATAAATAATTTTTCCGGAAAAAAATTAAAAATTCGAATAAAAATCATTTTTCTGAAAAAAATTTTAAAGTAGAAAAATAATTGTTTGAAAAAAGACTTGAAAATTTGGAAAAAAATGTTAAAAAAACTAAAAAAAATAATTTTTTGAAAAAAAAGTTGAAAATTTGGAAACAAATATTTATATGAAAAAATGTTAAAAAACTATTTAAATAATATATAATTTAAATAAAAAATTTTGAACAAAAATAATTTTTGAAGAACGTTAATTATTATTAAAAATAATCCCTGAAAAAGTTCCTTTTTTATTGTTTAGCATTGGCCTTCTTAGCCTTCTATGACTCTAGCCACCCCCTTGCTACCTTTCGCGTGCGTGTGTGTGTCTTGAGCACGTTGCTTGTCCTCTTATAAATTTGTAGTATGTCATAATATTATTTTCAGTTTTATTCAATGCGAAAGGCAACTGATAAAAGAAAGGCGTCCAGACAGACAACTTCGTCGATCACCTTGCGCAACGGCGTACACCTGTGTATTTACTATTCAGCTTCGAGTTCAGTAAACACATTTGTATAATTTTTATTATCCTTTTGATGAAAAGGATCGCGAAAATTCGAAAACGAATGGCTTTTCTACCTTACCTGTCGGCCAGCTCGTCACGATCGGCGAGGGCAGTATTCGATCGGGCGGGGAAACCGGAAAGTAAGTGAGCTTACGAAATGACACTTACTACTTTAACTTGAATTAAAGAAAAACATATTCAATCAAAAGAAAAACTAACACGATTTAAATAATTAGAACAACAATTCAAATATAAATTTCAAAGCGTAGAACGGGCCGAGTTCGCACGCGCGCGCAATTTTTGGGAGCTGCCGCGAGGTTCGACACCGTCGACCAGTGTGCGTCCACACTAGCTTTCACGACGGGATAAACAGTCGCGAGAAAAAATTATGGCACTTCGTGTAGTGTGCGTGTGTCGGGGCTCGACTTTTCGCTCGATTTTTCTCTCTGGCTCGCACGTAGCTTGCGCGTCAACGTCGGGTTGCTGCAGTTCCCGGCTCTACTTTGGGCTAAGCGGCTGCTACCTTCGCCCCTGGGCGGCTGTATCGGAGAGGATAGTGGGGGGGGGGGAGCTCCGCGCCGCCACCACTGCAGTACTCTTACTTCTCGTTCGCACGTATAAAACACTTGACCCACGCGGGAGTGATCTGGCCACGTGTCGTTCGCGACGGAGAGAAGAACAATGCGTGGAATTCGAACGCGTTCCGTGCCGTTACACTGTATTACTTTACATTTTAATATTAATTTTCAATTTATACTGCATATTCTTCATGTGATTTAAATACTAACATAAGACAATAATTGCAAAAAAAATGTATGTAAAATCTGTTTCAGATGTAATACTTTACTATTTAACAAGGAACTAACTTTCATTTCTTGGTATAGCAAAACATCAAATTTAGACATTTTGATTCAATTGTTATTATCTCAAAATTTAGGATACTTTTAACATATATGCATTTCCCATTACGATAAGTAATACAGTAAAATTTAAACAAAATTTGTTCCCTGAAGTATATAGAAATTTCTTATTAACTATTAATGCTTCCAATAAAAATCTTTTGTTTTTTACGAATTTATATATCTCGGATTATATAATTTATATTCATCGGCAGTATTTACAATTTTCTCATACGTGTAAGTATTTTCTTGAGGTCTTTTTATTTTTTGAGAGTTGTGTAGTATTTTAGTAGATTACTATAGTACGAATAAATGGTGAACCAAACTATATTCGTTCATTACCCATAAAATGTTTACATTTAATTCACTTGTATTTAATTGACAATAAATAGAACTTTTTATAATTAGGCTGAAACAAGAGGGTTAACTGGTCTAATAACCTTCGATACCGCAGGATTTCGGAGTGATTTTGAAATTGAAATCATTAAATTAACGTATGATGGAATAAAAGAAGCTGGAAAATGGAATTCAACTAAAAGTATCGAATGGATTATGGATACTTCAATTAATATTAAAGAAAATACTTTAAGTCTTCGGAATACAACTTTCAGAGTACTAATTGCTTTGGTAAGAACTATTTTATTAAATGGAATAATAATAATTATGATAATATCATAAAGTAAAATAACAGTTAAACCTATCCAAGTTATCATGCCAAACGTAACTACAGCACCCCTCGGTCTTAGTGCGAAGCACATTATTATTTTAAAATGAATCACTCCTAGCAAAAAATGTTCAGCAGAGGAAAGTTTTGCTTTTTGTGGTCTACAACTTTTACATTTAATACTTCTATGAGAAATTAATATTATGTAAGTTAATGCTCAAAAAGAGGTATTTTTTAGCCAAATAAGCGTTTTTGGCCGATTTTCCGCTGTTATCATAGAAGGAATCGATCCAAGCAAAAAATTTTAAGTAGAGAAAAGTTGTTTTTTAGGCTCTACAACTTTTGTATTTAACACTTTTTTGCGAAATTAATATTTTTTATATTAATGTCCAAAAATGGGCCATTTCAACTAATTTAAGGGTTTTCCTTTGTTTATTTTGAAAGGAGTTGGCTTTAGAGAAAAGTTTACTAAACAAAAAAGATTTATTTTTTATTAATAATTAAAAATAGCTAGAGATCTTATTCATATTCAAATGTGACGTCCTGCCACACACCTCGTTTATGAATTGTTTAACAATTCGTTGTACTCCAGGCTTTCCAAGCTAGGTCAGCCGAGTAACGGGTAAGAGCAATGTTATTTCGTGAAGTAGCGTTTATTAAGATTAAATCGGTTTTTATATATATTGTTTGTTTTAATTTATTATACGTGAATTAAATAATGGAAGGATTGGACAGGGGTTGCGACTGCTGGCGCTTGAGATGTAGGTATACTAATTTGCTCAGGTAATCTTAGTTAGCCCACCTGTCGTTAGTAAGCGTGAATTAATTTTACCAATCATTACTCGTAGAGGCTCGTTAAACGAGTGCTCTGACTACCTCAATGATAGCTTTAGCGCCCCTCGGCGAGATATAGATGTGTGGTGAAATTATATTCATATTTATTGATTATTGACCGTTCCAATATTAGTTTTTAAATCCTACTCGCAGAGGCTCAAAGATTGAGTACTCTGACTATCGCTATGATAGCTCCAGTGTCCCTCGGTAAGTGTAAGGATTTATTTTATATAAATTATTTAATTCGTTAACCTTTCCAACTCATAGAGGCTTACAAATAAGTGCTCTAACTATCTCAATGATAGCTTCAGCGCCCTTCCGTTGAGTGTATGGATTAAAATAGGTAATCCAGGTTGAAAATATCCGTATGGATTCCGTATGGATTTCATATGGATTTCCTACTGATTTCCATACGGAATCCACATAGTAATCTGTCTAAAATTACAGCATGGATTCCATGTGGAATCTACACGGATTCCATGTGGAATCCACACGTATTCCATGTGAAATCCATCCTGATTCCATGCGAAATTTGCATGAATTCCATGTGGACTCAATACGAATTCTGCCTACAAATCCACGCAAAATATGGTAATGTTTAAAAGTACACCCTAGATGACATAAAATCCATACTGATTCGATGTAAAATCCATACGGAACCCAATCCAACCCACGTGGAATCTACACTTATACTTAACCTATACTTAATAGAATCGTATTTTGAATTATATTATATATCGCATAACGCTTCACAAATTAATCGCAATTAAATTAAACGCTTAAAAAAATTTTCCCCGACTGGGATTCGAACCGGCGTCCTCGGGGTACCACGCATGTACCTTAACCACTCCGCTAATATCGCAAGCATTTATAATATTGATTTTGTCCCTAAAGTATACAGGATGATTCAATACCATCGCATTTGGTATATACCATTCGATAGATCGCGAAATTCTAAGAATGACGTAATGTACCCTCTCGCTGTACACAACAAGGCCCTACATGAACTCTGGCATAAAACACTTTTTGACACTAGCAGTAATGGCTCCATGAAATTCCCGCGTAAACGTGAGTTTAGACTCTTAATATTTATTCGTTATTGTATAGTGCCATCTACTGGGACATTAATTGTACGCAATGTGCGTACAAATATTTGAATAATTTAAGATAATTTTTTTGTAACTAGTTGATGATTTTGATAATTATAGTAATTAAAAGAAAAAATATGAGCAGATATCAGGGCATTTACCTTATAGCTAAAAAACGATTTTTTGGTATTTTTGTTTATGTTGATACTCTGTCAATATATCGCGGACTAGGTCAGTTATGATTCTGTAAGCTGCTTATGACCAGACAGTAATCTATGCAAATTTCAGAAAAATCGCTCAAAATCTCGTTGAGATAATCGTGAAATTTGTTTACATACACGCATACAAAGATACATACATGTATAAGAATGCTTCAACATCAATTTACTGATGACAGTAATTTGTTTTGTAACAAAATATACCACTTTTATGAATAAATAATTTTAAAATTATTATAGGATTAATTGATAATATTATAAATCAATTAATAATTATCTTTTGCTTTAACCCTTTGATCACCACATTTTCCCAATTAAAGTAATTTTTTTACTTATTACTGTAGAAAGAATATATTAACTAAGAAAAATACAAATTATCGAAGTGTTTCCCTATGTAGATTAGCTAAATTATAATGTTATATTTTCGTAACATTGGTGACGAAACGTCAAATTTTAAACATTAAATAAAAAAAAAACTATAAAAATAAGAAAACATTATTTTATTGTAAGTTACTTACAAAAATTGTAAACACAACACGATTATTATATTTTACTTTATTCAATACAAATTTTTATTTCAATTTATTCATTATTTTTATGTTGAAAGCAATAGAAACAATTTCCATCTTTTCTTAAACATAATATTACATTTTTCACATGAAAAATCTCATTATTAAAACCGCATAATTTCCACCTTCCACGTTCTCCAATTTAGGGAAAATGATCCATTTTCCGTACCTAATATCGTCGATAGGTATTATGGTACGAAGCTTTCTTTTCTTAAAAGAATTTTGATGTACTTCAATACTGGTAGGTCTACTCCGTTAATTACTCGTTGGCATATACGCAGGCGTCAGTGCCATTGGAAATACACTTGGAATATTTTTTTAACTTTTGAACTCATAATTTCCTGATATTTACTAATTTTACCCTCATGGTGCTGCCGATAAGCAAGCCAAGATTTTACTACGGGAACACCAAAACACCAAAAAATTATGCTCAAATACCACTTCATTGATTTCAGACCGATACAGTACAATTCCAATAGCATGTCAGCTTTATCCAGGCCTCCCATAAACGTATTCATTTACAATATTTGATCTATTTACATATTTCTGATCTACTTTTGACCACCTTTTACAAGTATCAATGGGCTGAAAGCAAGTATACGAGTAAATGAAATGTATTGCTTTTCTAACATTCCAACGAACTAAAGCAATATTGGTTTTTTATTCTATCTTCCAATCACAGGAACCTCTGTCACTTTTTTTAACCCATTAACGCCCAAAGGCCCCAAATTTTGAGTAAGTTTTGAACGTGATTATTTCTTATGTTATCTACTTTGAAAAAATTCCGTTTTCATATATTCCGACGTGAAATTTCACGCCCCTTTAGAATCCGTCGTCATAGTTACGATTTAACCTCAACGAAAAAAAATATGGCCGATTTAAACATAAAAAACGTGAAAATTTTCGAAAAAAATTATTTATGGATTTTTTTGCAATGATACCGCAAAGGTATCCACTTATGATCAGAGGTGATCATGGCAGTTGAAGTTTGACAGGAAATTTTTATATTAATGTTAAACAACCCCATTTTTACAAAATGGCAGCTGGAAAAAATTTTTTTTTGTTTAAATTTCATCAATTTTTCTCTCGAAAACTATGGACTTTAGCAAAAAGTTCACAAAAACAGAAATATCTTAGAATTAGTCAAGGAACACTCTAATTTTTTCAGATTTTTCGGAGACAATTCTTTATTTTCTGAAAAATTTGGGATATCCAATTTTTCAAAAATGTCTAAAAAAATTCTGAAAAAATTTGAGAATATTCCTTGACTAATTTCAAGACATTTTTTTAAAAACTTTTTGGGAAGATCTATAGTTTTCGAGAAAAAATAATTTTATCCTTTATATTGGCAAAAAAGAATGTAATATTTATGTACACGAACACGTATAACTACGTACATATGCGTCTTTATTTGTTCTCTCTCCCTGTACGTCTGCATGCGTGTGGATGAGTAGTAGGGTATATCTGCGATACGCACATACATAAGAAAAGAAACTTTTATAAAATTTATGATAGACTTCGGTAATATGGTACTAATCCTTATTTACTAAAAATAGTCATCAATGTTGAGTAGGCATCAGTACACTGTAGACTTACAACGGCGTCGGAAAAAGGCACAAGCGCTCCGCTCCCCATATCAACGTCAGGCAATCCCATTTTAACCAAATCATTTACATATTTTCTAGAATCAAATAAAATTGCTTTGGTCTTGCCAGCATTAAGACGGAGAGACAAGCGGTCAGCCCACATCGACACCAACCGTGCCGCTTCAGACAGGCGAGTTATGTCCACCAGAAGTTTACCTGCAGGGATTTGCTGATAAATCTGGAGGTCATCGGCAAATAAAATGTGCCTGACCGTCCCACGATCAAAGAGGTCTTTAAGGTCATTGATATAAAGACTGAAGAGCAAAGGCCCGAGGACTGACCCCTGTGGTACACCCAAGTTTGCTTCAACCCACGAGGAGCAACCATCTTTAGATAAAACGCGCTGTGTACGGTCCTGTAAATAAGATTCAATTCATAGGAGTGCGGACATCGAGAACCCGAGATCGCGCAATTTGTTCAACATTCTCGAAGGAGAGAAGGTGTTAAACGCCTTGCTGAAGTTGAAGAGCAACAGCAAGGCGATCATCCTTCTATCAATGCCTATTCGTATGTCATCAGCCAGTTTAAGCAGGGCTGTCTGAGTACTGTGATGCTGTCTGAACCCTGCCTGTAAAGGATCAAGAATGCCGGTCCTGCAGAGATAGTTGGTGATTTGGGCGTGTTCAATCCTCTCGAGTACCTTAGAAAGGAAGCACAGTAGGGCCACAGGGCGAAAGTCGGAAGTTGAAAATGGGGTGGAAATCTTTTTTAAGGCCACTAACTGCGCCGGTTTCCAAGCACTCGGAAAGACTCCCTGAGCAAAGGAGGAGTTAAATAAACGTACTACATAATTCCCCAACACTGGCAAAGACTTCACCACAACGCTATGCGGTATGTCATCTAGACCCCTCACCTCAGATGTAAAGTGAGACGTGGCGAGAACTACATCTGGAAAATTAACTGGATGAAATGCAAAACAATCATCAGATGCAGATTGTATAATGTTTAATACGCTATCTATATCCTCATTGGGCGCGATTGACACCCCCGCAAAGTGTGTGTTGAGCTCGTCCGGGGAGAAATCATGCAACTCCTCCTTGCTCTTTGGCAAGAGGCCAAGATTACACATTTCCTTCCAAATGTCTTTCCCTTGATCAAGAGTGTCAGAAAGCTGGTTATTAAGAAAGGAGGTACGCTCTTGATCCATGCGCATCTCGACCTCATTGCATAAATGAAGAAATTCGTCCAGTAGAGCGGCACTCCCAGTCCTTTTATACCGTCTATGCGTAGCGCTACGTTTGTTGATGAGCAGTTGAAGCTCAGTGCCAATCCATGGGGTTTTTTCTCTACGAGGAGTTACAGTTTTTAACGGTGCAAGTTCATTTATAGCCTCCAATAGATTGACAGTGAGGCATTCAAGCGCCCCATTTATGTCAAAGTCAGAATCTAAGGTATTTTGAGAAAGCGACGACCAATCACAGCGACACAAGAACTCATTGAGTTCAGCCGAGGTTATCTAATTATATCTTCTAAAGCTGAAAGTCTCTTTAGGAGGAGACGCAACGTAAATGTCAATGTTAACATCAATGACGTTGTGCTTGCTACGAAAGGGCGCCAGACTATTCCTATAGTTAAGTACCGTGTCGTTATCGTCTACAAATATTAAGACAATCCATGTGTGAGATGTCTCAGTATGATGCGTGGAGCCGTGCTGGATGATCTTAACTGAGAGTTCGTCAGCTAATCGCTGTCGTCGACAACAGATCTGCATTCAGATCACCCATAATCAACTTGTGGCTTAATTACCACAAAGGACTCACATAGAACTGAGGAAGTCAGAATCACTATTAAAAGCTACTTTGGGCGGAAGATAAATAACACCCACAAGGATTGGTGGAGTGTTACCCTTTTGTACCTCACAAAATATAAATTCGGGAACACCTGGCCTACCATGTCCTGTGCTGTTGGATTTAGCAAGTACTTTAGCCTTATAATCAGTACGAATATAAAGGGCAACACCACCACCATTCACATTACGATCCTAACGTAAAACACTAAACCCATCGATCTGAATGAGTCGATCATCGACGACTGAGCCAAGCCACGACTCGGCGATTCCGAATAGATGATAGGATGGATTATCGCGAAGAAATTGACGGACTTGCTCAATGTGAGCTCTAATAGAACTCACATTGAGAATGCCAGCTCTCAGTCCCATCTATTTCACCTCACCAGTAACTCCCAGCTGAAGTCATGCGGAATTTACAGCCGCGCCACCATTATTGGGATGGCCGCTCCCCACCTCATCATGATTTTGAGGAATGGAGTGCCCATGCCCTCTATAGTAGGCATCGGCAATCACCCGCAGGTCCGCTGCGGAGGCAAAAGTATGTGCGCGATCACCACCCTTCCTCTTGACCAAGAATCTGTCACCGCTATGCCAGACGTATCTGAAGCCAAGACTAGACGCTAATTGCTTTAAGCTTAAAAATTCTCTGTATACTTCCGGTTGTAACAGTCGTTGATGTAGATCTTACGATCTGGCAAGCGGCTCACAGACTCAGAGCCAAGAGGAGATGACTTGATATCCGCGGTGGTGAGGTTGGTGTAAGAGCGCTTTGCGCGAAGAATGTGAAAAACACGCTCTTTGCTGGTGAGGCGAACCGCATAAGAAGGTGGTCGCCTCGATCTCGACACCGCGCTACTTCCAGGCTCCTCTCCCCACCCGCCGGTCACTCCACGAGGCTGCAGCATGCGGGTACCAACGACTTCCTCCCTCTCAAGAGTAGGGAGGACAGTGCTGAGTACTGCAAACGCAACACTTTCAAGAGTAAAATCTAAACAATCATCATGAACTATACCATTTATTAGCAGTTCGCAGCACTTATCACCATCGGTAGAACCCGCGGTACAGTTCTCCCGAAGGGAGCGGCGAGACGGTGCAGATTTTGATCCGGAGCCTAAAGAAACGAAAACCTGCGACTCGTTATTTACGTTATCATATACGTCATTATTAATTAAATTACCACTACACCGTTTTGTTATAAGCGAGATTTCATCGACCATGGCCGATACCTTGCGCAAAAGGGAGTTAACTTGATCCTTTAATACGGAGTTTTCTTGCAGTAACATGAGCCTATCATTATGCAGACCCTCCAGCTGGGATGTCTGCAAGTCCAATTTTCGCTCAAGAGACGAGACTTGTGCGCAAAGATTACCCATCAGCTGATTCACTGCTGGTGTGTCAGATGGAAGATTTAAAGTAACGCTATTAAGTCTCCTCTCAATCCGAGACTGGAAATAGGCCAATGTTCTGCCAATTAGTTCAAATTGCGCGCCAATCAGATCGATCATGGTCGATGATATACACGTGTGTACGGCGGAGATATCGGAGACGCTGCTCATCAAGTCGATCCTAGCCGGCGTCGAGGTGTAAATAGGAGAGGTCTCCTGTACGTCGGCAACCCGCCGTACATTGGCCGAAGAAGTGTATGCCGCCTGCTCCTCGGCAACCCACTGTGCATCATACAGTGTGCTCGCACGATCCTCTCGAGGCATGACCAGTCCTTTTGCATTTTGTACACTGTACAAGTACCGTGTTAGTACGCGGCTACCTGTCGCAGAACGCACAAAATTTCTTCTGCTCCATTTCTCAAGTGATGCCGTCTTGCGGGAATAATTTATTTGTTCGACCGCGACGATGTATAGTGATGAGCACTTGAGCAGAGCAAGCCGAGCGTACGCACTAATATTATCAATTAAACACACCTGATATGTACAGTGGTGACATGTACAGAACTGCCAAGAAAAATGTCGCCCAGCCTCGCCCCAAGAAAGCCTTTAAAGCACCCACGAAAATTCGGCAAAAGCAATGCAAGCGCAGCACCCCCAGTTTTGATAACGATGGAGATGATGGCTTGCATAAAGGCGCATGCAAGTAACCTGCAACAAAACACTCGAAGGCAGGCAGGCAGCAGTACCAAAGCCAAACAGCGAGAGCGAAGAGAAAAGCGTGTGTCTGTTAGACTTACCGAAGAGAGAGAGAGAGTGAGAGAGAGAGTGAGAGAGAGAGAGAAAGAGAGATCGATAAAAAGAAACAGTGCAACTGTGTACTTTCTGCAGGAAGCGACGGATCGCAGCGGTGATCCGTGTATGTGTGAGTGCGGCGCGCTATTCTAGACTTTGCCTTCTCGGTTCGCGAATCCGCATGTAATTACACTGGTAAGCGATTTTATTATAGAATATATTTAGTTCATGAGATTCGCGCCTTTTTTATTCTTTACGAGTGATCCTTATTTTCCCCAATATCTGCGATTACCGCCGCCTCCGCGGGCACAGTACATAGCGGATCTACTGTGCATTTATCTGAGCAAGCTGGACTCGTGAGCATTGCACGGAGCTCACAAGTATATTGTCCAAGCATCGGAAAGCGAGATTCAGCAAGAGAGTTTCGCGTTAGTCAACGGAAACTGATTGATCCTGATCAGTGGGAAAAATCGAAGGATTTTCCCACTGCAACATGCAACAAGTAGGAGTGTGCAGTACAGGGTTACTGCACAATGAAAGAAAATTAGCTCTGTTACAATACATGTATATTCTTTCTCGTATGGTCACATATGTATATGTAATGTTAGTTTCTGGGCCTCTTTTTGGGGAACAAAGTAAGTTTACGGTATTTTTGCTAGTTTCTGGGCAATCCCGGAAAGCCTGTATGTGCATTGCGACATTCCGGGAATCCCGGAAACTTCAAAATTTTTTCCGGGACGTCTAGGAATCTTCGAAGTGTGTTTTCCGGGATCCCCCGGAAACTTTAAATAATTTCCAGGACGTCCAGGAATCTTCGAAGTATGTTTTCCGGAATATCCCAAAAACTTTAAATAATTTCCGGGACGGGATATTTAGTAATCCATCCTGGTAACCAACGTCTGATTATTAGTGGCATGGTTTTTGAATCATCCCTTCGAATAAATCTAGGTTAACGAAATTGAGCTATCATAGTTCTTTTCTGCACAGCATTAATTGCGAGTTAATAAGGTAAGTTTTCATAATTTGTTTTTGTAACGTATGATAAATTTTTAATATTAGTATTAATTTAATTATTAATATAAATTTTTATTAACTACACATCAAAGGTTTATTAATTAAGCTGACAGTCCAGCTGCATATTTTTAAAATGATGATAAATCTAAACATTAAGAATTAGTCACACATTCTGGTGCATACTAAATTTTTATGTCCATAAATAGAGCGTATATATTAAATTTTTTAATTTGTTCTCTCAAATTTTAAGTCGGCAACCCAATATAGTATTTTCATTTATTATCGTGCTTTCATTTTATATGGATTTTTGTTTTTTTATTGTGCATTCATTTTTTTGTTATTTTGACTTTTTTATGATGTTTTCATTTTTATGAGGTTTTTATTTTTTATGGGTTTTCATTTTTGATGAAATTTTGATATTTCATGGTACTTTCATTTTTTATGGGATTTAGATTTTTTATGGTGCTTTCATTTTTCTGAGGTAACTATTATGCTATTTTCATTTTTTATGGGGTTTTGATTTTTTATGGGCTTCTGATTTTTATGGTATTTTCATTTTTTATAGAGGTTCTATTTTTATAGTATTTTCATTTTTTATCGTGCTTTCATTTTATACGGAGTTTTATTTTTTTTATGTTGCATTCATTTTTTCTGTGATTTTGATTTTTAGTGGGGTTTGGTTTTTTTATAGTGCTCTCATATTTTATGGGGTTTTGATTTTTTATGGGATTTTGATTCTTTGTGTTTCTCATTTTTCATGGAATTTTGATTTTTTATGGTGCTCTCATCTTTTATGGGCTTTTGATTTTTTATGGGATTTTGATTTTTTGGGTTTTTCATTTTTCGTGGAATTTTGATTTTTTATGTAAACAAGCTAGTTCTATGGATATACATGTCTATTGAGCTTTAGTTAGAGTAGTGATATTAAAAATTTCGAAATTACGGTATAATTGGACTTAAACCCTTTTTCCATCAATTATTCTGATTTTTATGTTTAAATTTAAGTTTCAGGATATGTTTTTAATACCAATCTATAGGTAATGATCTATAAATATCATTTTGTCGATTGATGGAGAAAGGGTACTTAGCGCCTTATGCTACGCAGCTCTTTATTTGTATTTATTATTATGGGGGTATCGAGTTTACAGAGATGTTTCGAGTAATCTATATAGCTATGACATGTCCTATTGAAATAGCTGTAATGTACCTTTATGTTGATCATAATTAACACTACGGCTACCTCTGCAAAATAGGAAAAACGCATATTCAAAAAATATTTTCTTTGATCGCTATTATAAAAAAATATTTTGTATTTAATTAAAGTAGAAAACTATAACTAGTTTGCTAATTTTTATTTTATAATTCTTCTAATTAACTTCAGCTTGATCCAAATTAGTCATGGGTATTAGATACTAATGTCTTACCAACGGGTTACCAGAAGTAATTTATAAAACAGATTTATAATGACCCTACGATTCAACCTTCTCATTGTTAAACAATTGTCACGTATGATAACTGTGACGAGAGATTCTCTATCTCTCTATGTGGATTCTGTTCCGTCCGACTTTCCGGTAACTTAATCCGGAAAGAAATTTGTGAGGGCGGGTAAATAAAGTGACGCGAAGACTGGAGAACTTTGTACTACGTTTATTCACGATATGTCGAGAGGTTCTAGCTGCGTTGCGCGGTGATCGGTCAGTCGTTCCTCGTTCAGATGTTGGGTCGTTCTCCGTTCAGATATTAAGCCGTTCTCCTCGATGCGGCTCGACGGAGCTGCTTTTATTATGATTCGTTTGAGGTGGTGGAAATGGTAAAAGTCCCCTCTTGCGATTTTTGTTGAATCGCCAATTTGACTGTTGCCGGGTAGAAAAGTGCTGCGTCGGCTGATGCTTGCATTTTGAAGCGTGGTCAGCTACGAGTTGAGCTTCTTTGGAATGCGCCGATGTACGCCGCATTTTATTGTGAAATAATATTTGCGCGCCAATGAATAAAATCATAGGACAGCTACGTGTCCTATGTAACACAATAAAAAAACGTTAAGTAATAAGAAACTGCGATAAAGCAAATGGGTGAGGGTGTAAGAGATAAGGTAGGTCTCAACAATTTACGCTATTCTTTTTTCACAAAAATAGCTGGTACATTTTGTACAATCTCCTATATTTTTATATGGTGCATGAGTGGTTTATATTACTTTAATTTCTAAATTTTAAGAAAAAGAATAATTAAATATTACACCTTAAATTGATTGTAGACGGGCCGCCAAGTATGTTCATAGTAATGTTTTAAGATTAAAGATATTTCATATAATTGGAAACGTTCCTTTCTAGATGAGGCGCATTATGTTCGTAATTATTAATTTCTTGGCTATTTGTTACATGATTTCACAGCGTCCTATTCTTTGCATTTGTAAGTTCATTAATGCAATAGAATTGTTTATCAAAATGAAAACATTTCATTGTACAAAATTGATCAATTCTAATACTATTCTTAAATTTATGTAATAATGTTGTTTATTTTAAAATAAAAAATTTTGAAAATAAATTTTTACTCGTTATTATACTACCAGGAAATTTGAGCGCTCACAGGAATTTGAGCTGTATGCAAAATCCGTTTCGATCATACTTGTTTTATCACTATTATAAATAATTCTTCTATAAAAAATAAAACGACAGCGTATTTAAAGAACGGAACAGTGTATGATCAAAAATGACGGTCAGCTAGAAACCAAATCTGAAGTATGTATCTACAATAATTTGTTAATAGCCGTTTGCGCTAAGTTGTACTAGGGACGGGTGGATCTTTTATGAACTTATTTGGTTCATACACGATCGATTCTAAATATTGGGGAGCTTTTACTCAAAAAATAAGATATCAGGTATTTCTCCCTATTCTAACTGTTATTTTCTAGAACAATCAGCAGAAGCATTGTCGTACACTTAAGATCATTTGAGCGCTAGCAGGAATCTGAGCTGTATG
Organism: Megastigmus dorsalis; assembly: GCA_900490025.1. NCBI lineage: Eukaryota > Metazoa > Arthropoda > Insecta > Hymenoptera > Megastigmidae > Megastigmus > Megastigmus dorsalis. Next base: position 5,651 of record UELU01140281.1, on the reverse strand, counting down.
CAAAATCCGTTTCGATCATATTTATTTTATGACTATTCTAAATGAGTCTTACATAAAACGAGAGCTAATTTAATGAACGGAACAGTGTATGATCAAAATTGACCGTGAACTAGAAACCATATCTGAAGTATCTATCTACCATAATCTGTTCATAACCGATTGCGATAAGTTGCACTAAGGATGGGTGAATTTTTTCTGAACTTATTTGATTCATACACTATTCGATTCTAAGTATTGGGGAGCTTTTAACTCCAAATTAAGATGTTATGTATTATTCCATATTCTAACTGTTATTTTCTAGAACAATCAGCAGAAGCATTTGAAGCTATACGTAAAGGTGGAATAGATTTATAGTCCGATTAAATTTAAGGTATGTTATAAACTGGAATAATTGAAACTTATTTTTTTATTACCATATTTTTCGCGCATCAGGTGTTCAGCTCAGCTACTAAGCGCAGCTGCTTGCTTCACGCGCTGATCTGCCATTACTCGACGGATTCCTGACACACTTATCTTTACCACCTCTCTGGGTTTTCGGCAGGAACCGAGGTACCCTGCCTGATCCACAGAGACACATTAGTCCGTCCATTTTTGAGTTTCAATTAGAGACAGATCGAGCCGATTGAGCCGACCACAGTCAGAGTCCCTCGAGTAGACAGACATGTCAAGTAAACGCGATCTCTCTCGGGTATAATCTTTAATAAACGATCAACATTGAAACTATATAAGAGTCTGTGAATCATAAATTCTAACCCAACCTCACGCTAAACAATTGGATACTAAAGTTATCCAATTGAGACGATGACCGTACCACTATTATTAATTATTTTACGTCCCTTCCGGACGTAACATAAGAAATTTGGTGCTAAGTGTGGGGTTATCGCCAATGAGCGCCAAGGTTAGAATTCGCGCTCGCGTATCGCTGTAATTATTCACTGAAGGAAGACCATTCAGTCCCAGGGCCAATTATTTGATAGGATGTCAAGGATCGCCGAATGCTGGTTGCTGATCATCTTGGTCCTATTAAGGTAAGTGAATTATATATTATCCCTATATAATATTATTTTGTCCCTTTTACGGTGGGTACATTTTCGCGAACAGAAAGGTAACTCAATTGAACTCGCGACTCCGTCACAAATATTGACGTTAAAAATAATTATAGATTTAAATCTATAAAGAATAAATAAGGATTTTATCTCCCTTATTTATATTTATTATTAAATAAATTTATTTATCAAATTTTTCATTAAAAAATTTATTAAGCAATTTCAAACTCGCGCAGAAACTATAGATTTAAATCTATACTGAGTATATTGCTAGATATTTTGGGATTATTCAATACTTATTGATATTAATAAAATATTCGCGTAACTCAAAACGTTTGAGTCGACATTTGACGTTAAGAAGGTATTGAAATCAGTAAAATATTTTATTGTATTATCGCATTAACGTGCGATAACCACTGCTTTCAAAATTATTTCGAAACGCAGCATTTTTTCGCATTCGCGCGTCAGTCAAAGAAAGACATGGCAAGTCACAGAAACACAATGCCAGAGAACGCAGATTTCTCTAAATCGAACGACGTGACGGACAGCAGACTCGCAGATCCGACACATGTGACATTTAGGGCCGAATCTCCAGTAGGCGAGATAAAGACAGAAGCGGGAGAACCTTATATTATAACTATTCGACCGGGATTTGACACGATACCAGTGCCGCCACCCGGATGCCATTGGCCAGTCGTATCTCCACCGAATACGACTACAGGCAGGACGATTAGGGACGACTCATACAGACTGGACCCGTTACAGAATACACAAAACTTAGGTACTGCTCGACCAACACATGCTGAGGCCTTTCACCAAGAGCCCTCAGTTTCAATTACTTCAGTATTCTCACGCCTAGTTTAGATTGGAGACCCACTCGTATGCCCGTAGGATATAATTCAGCCCCCGCGAATAACACGTTGACTTTTCATCAAGCAGAAAATTTCATTCCGGAATACAGCGGAGGCCCAGACGGACTAGGTCAGTTCGTAACGATCTGTAGAGATTTTTCGAATAGGTATAGAAATATAGAAGAAACATTACATTGCCCGAAAACTAAAAGGCAAGGCACAAAAAGCGTACGATGTTAGAGCTATAGATAATAGCTCGATTGAAAATCTCCTACAAGATCTCACACGTAAATTTGGATACGTCGGCAAACCAGAAGAGATCAGAGAGCAGATGTATAACCTCTGCCAAAGGTCAGGAGAACAGGTAGCAGATTATAGCTTGAGAACACAGAAACTTTTGTATAGACGTCTATTAGCCATCGAAAGCACAATCGATTCAGACGGAATCGATTATGAATATCATACAGCAACAGCTAACGCGAGGCGTTGCAATTCTTCCTAGCAGGGCTCAACGATCCCCCGGAATATCGCGTACAAAATGAAAAACCAAAAAATCTAGCTGATGCGATAGCAAAAGCAACGGCATTGTCCAAGACTCTGAGGCCGAAGTTTACTGGATACGCAAGACCTCCGCCTCCTACACAGCATTTCCAGCCAAGAGCTATAAATTGTTTTATGGCTGCCTCAAACCAAATCGAAACGCATCAGCCATATAGCCAACACATTATGATGCACCAAACGCAATAGAGGAAGACAATTATTATGCAGAATATGAGGAAGATCGATATGCAGACCAAATGCAGGAGCATAACGATATTCCATACTCTCAAAATGCTGCAATAAGGATAGCTCCAGCGGTCGAAACTTGCAACTATTGTCATGGGAAAGGCCACTTGGAAAAAGATTGCCGGAAAAAGAAGTATGAAGGAAACTGCGAATTCTGCAGTAAGCCGGGCCACGAATTGAGCAAATGCTATCTCTTAATAAATGCACTTAAAAATAAGCGCATACAAACGGTGCCACCTTTAGGCCAGGATAATAACGCCAACACAGCAGAAAAAAATGTAGGTCACGCGCAGAGACAGCGCGGGCGGCCAAATCACGACCGGGGGGTGTCAAATTACACATCGCGAGACGGCCCACATCAACGTTGGAATAATCGACATCAGCAAGGCCGAAGCTACACTTCTAAACGCTCATCGTCAAAAGAACATGGGTATACAAGTTAAACTCAACACCCTGAGCAAAGAGTGGACTTAAACTCCCAAGGGGCTCGGCATGCACAGAAACAGTCAAACCCATCGAACGAGTAGATAGTAAGGAATGTAAAACAAGTGAATCAGTCGTGACAGATGTCACGATAAGGATATCTATATGCGGTAAATTGCCACCCATAGTGTCTATCAAAAGCACGGATTTTTTAAATCAAGGCGCGACCTTTTACGCTGATTCACGGGCATATATAAGCCTCATAAAACGAGGAAACGTTAAAAATAATGTTAAAATAGATAACAAAGTGATCTATAAGATAAATGGAGTAATGTCAGGCACAGCACATACAATAGGTAAAATTTCAACGCTTATAGAAGGGACGAAATGCGATCTTTATCTCGTTCCCGACGATTTTCCGATCGATACGGATGGTCTCTTAGGATGACAAACTCTTTTGGAAAATGGGGGAGATATAAGCCTTACAAATCAATGTCCGAATTTTAGCAATGGAGTAAAAATCCCATTTAAAACAACGGAATCTTTTGTAATTCCGCCTCGATGTCGCCGAGTGATTTACGCTGGCGTGAAAAATCGTAATACAAGCGAAGGATTTGTACCTTTACTCGACATAAATCTAGACATTCTAAAAAGAAATGCTGTTGTCAAGAAAATCGATGGGAAAGCTGCTATAATGTGTATAAATATAAGCAGCAAACCAATCACTATAGAAGCCCCTCTAGTGGAATTGGAAACTTGCGAAATTGCAAAAGAAAAAACGGACACTCAATACGAGGATGAACGACCTCTGCACAATGAGAACATCGCTTTCGCAAACATATTTAAGGAATCTGCCACAGTTCCAGCTAATAGAGCGGAAGAAGTTTATAAACTTATGGACACAGATTGCTTAAGTACCGAGGAAAAAGATCATGTCAAGAATCTTGTGGAAAAATTGGCGAATTTATTTCATTTACCTGGAGAGCACCTAAGAGCTACTACAGTAGTTAGCCATAAGATGCTGACCAATGATGACTTACCCATATGCACTAATCAGTTCCGACATCCGCCAGCTGTTAAGGAAGTGATACAAAAACATGTGCAAGAACAAGAGTGGAAAGCAAAAGTGGCGTCTAGTCATTGACTTTATATCTCTCAATGATAAAACAATAGGCGATGCATATCCTCTGCCTATTATCACTGATATTTTAGATCAGTTAGGCTAAGCGCAGTATATATCAACATTTGACCTTAAGTCAGGATTTGATCAAATACCAATGGATCCTGAAGATGCGCATAAAACGGCGTTTTCGACACCATACGGTCATTATCAGTATTCACGTATGGCAATGGGACTTAAAAATGGCCCCCCATCATTTCAGTGCATGATGGATCTAGTTCTAGCTGGACTCCAAGGAATAGAGCTATTCGTGTATCTAGATGATATAATCATCTTTGCTAAAACATTGCAAGAACACGAAAAGAAATTGGATCGTCTGATAAAAAAAACCGGAAAAAGCAAATCTCACCTTAGAACCGCAAAAATGCAATTTTCTACGAAAAGCCACTTATTTAGGGCATATAGTAGGAAAAGGTCAATTAAAACCGGACCCAACGAAACTTGATACACTAAAAAAGTATCCAGTACCAACAAATCCTAGGAATGTTAAACAGTTCTTAGGCTTAGCGGGATATTATAGGAGATTTATCGAAGGTTTTGCAAAGACAGCCCTCCCACTGACAAAATTGTTAAGGAAAAATCAAGAGTTTGAGTGGGGCAATGAACAGCTGCGCGCTTTCGAAATTTTACGCGACCCGCTTTGTGCTGAACCAGTCTTACAATCCCCGAATTTTAGCAAACCATTTATAGTCACGACAGACACTTCAGTTATGCTTTAGGCGCAATATTAAGCCAAGGCACTCTAGGAAAAGATCGACCATGTGCCTATGCCTCTAGACCCCTAAGAGGTGGAGAATTGCGATATTATACCTATGAACGCGAATTACTCAGGCCGACAAAATTTGACAAAATCAAAAGCCAGAAAGCAGACCAGACATTTCCGAAGGATTTTGGTGCGCTGAATCCGAATCCGAACTCAAAATTGCTCATGTACGTCAGGTTTTCAAGATATCCTAACCTAAAACTGCAAAACGCGTTTTTTAGCTGGTTTTGAGGTTATGTAACGGAACAAGAAAAATGTCTACCACAAAAGCTAATATGGAATTTGAAAGTACTAATCTCCCCCTTTCAAACCTACTTGGATTTTTTGGGATATCTTTATTTTTCACCAAAATGTTGTAATTTGAAATTTTTTATTTTAGCGTTTTAACCCATTAACGCTGAGGTGTTCAGATTTATACAACGCATTCTCTATTGCTGACGGTACGATATTTTTTCTTTAAAATATTATCTCAGGGGTTTTCGAGGATGCCCTTTCTATTGCCGGTGTTAGTTTTTTGTTATAACCCCTAGAAGATCCAATATGGCGGCCGTCAACAAGACTTTCATAAACAACATTATACTGACCAACTGTCCACTCTAATC
>UELU01140279.1:0-32474 GCA_900490025.1 Megastigmus dorsalis | reverse complement strand
AATAATAATAATAATAATAATAACGAAACATAACTATAAGCAGTTTTTTATTTCTTTCAAAGGCAATGATTAAAGTGCAGAAGAAGAATGAAATAAAAAAAAAATTAAGCTCACACTTGGAAGGCCTGGAATGCTCGTCCTTCTTGTCCTTCCTTAGAGGCGAGGGCGAAACCGATCGCGACTCGGGACTGCGGGGCGGCCTCGGCCTCGTCCTCTCGGGGCTGCTGGCGGCGTTTCTTCGCGAGCTCGACGAGCTCATCAGGTGGTCCGCGGTGCGCAGGGGTCTGCTGCGGCGCTCCTCCTGCGTGTCCCGGTTCCTGCTCTCCCAGGTGCGCTGGACCACGTGCACCGGACTTGCCGCTCGCTCCGCCGATGCCGGCCGCGGGTTCATCGACTCTTGCTGATAGCTCCGCTCCGTCTTTGTGTTTATCACCTGTACAGGCAGAATTGGGTTCGGACTCATTTTTATGTGCAGGGAGCTATTATCATTGTATCAGTGAGTTTATAAATGCACTCTGATGCTTGGTGAGAATAGCAGATGGTAAAAAAGATTCGTATAGTAATTTTTATCGAAATCATATGTTTCTAGACCAGAAGGTGTTTCATGAAAAACAGAATTAGATGATTATTTTTGTAGAACACTTTTAATAGTGCCACTTTTATATATAATTATACGCTTTCAGTCTTGACATCATATCAGACTATTTCTACTTAAAGACGTTCTCTCCCTGCCCTGGTGTTCAACTCGGTATTAAATTAGAAAATTTGTTGTTTAAGATATTACACAGCGTTATCTAATGTGAAAACCTCGTAATTCATAATATTAAAGTTCAGAATGTCGACAGAAAGAAAGATAGATAGAATAAGACGCAAAAGTTTAAAGAGAGTGAAATACTGCGCACGTATATAGATATACTATAGACTGGGATTAAAACTTTGGACTGTTGTATCTTTAAAAAAAGTACCGTTCGCCCTATTCAGCTTTTTTCCTCACGATTCGTATTGTTATTTTACATCATGTGCTAGTTTTTCAAAAAAATTCTAAGAAAACTTGGTTTGCAATTGAACGAAACGTCTCTGCCATAGGTTCTCAGTATAGGCTTTCAATGTTAAAGTATGCAATTTCGAGGCTCAATATCTCCAAATTTCATACCGCTTGCGGGTTCCAGATTTTAACCACATATAAAGTATACTTAAAGTAACAAATAGAAAAAATTTTAGACATATTCGAAGAAATAGGGGTTTGGAGAGAACTACCTTAAACGCTCGGAGCCAAGAATGACCGGCGCTTAACCTCACGTTGTTTTTCCAGAAATTTTCCTTATTGAAATACGAAGGGTGCTCTTCTCCTTGAAGGGAGCTGTATAATTAATATAATAAACGCTTATAATTTTCATATTCTTTAATAATATATAAATAAAACTTGTGAGAAAACCGGTCACACCGAAAAGGCGCTGCCATACTTTTTCCCAATAATTTAGCGTGATATGCATTCTTTATTGAAATTTGAAGGGTGCTCTTCTCCTCTATTGTAAAATATACTTAAACTCGCGTTATACCTATTAAAACAAAAACCATGCGAGGTCACATGACAGTCATTATATAGCTCCGACATCCCCTTAATCGTTATTTATAAGTTTTATTTTAAGTAATTTTTGTTCGTTTTCTTAATCATCATTTGTACAGATTATAATACAACAGATAATTACACGGAGAAAAGTCATCTGTAAAAAATTACAATACTATAGTAATTAGTAGTATCTATTAAGATCACTCCCAAAACTTATAAACTCATCATTTTTATATTTTCTAGTAAACATTACTATAGATTTTTAATAATTTTACTAAGAATCTAATAATTTTTACTAAAACGTATAGTGATTTCTTAAGTTTCCTAGTCTGCGATCGTATTTCTCGCGATAATGTTGTATTATTTCGTAACCTACAATTTCTTTCCGAGCATATCAAAATAACGAGCAAAATTTATAATTTGAATGAAATAATACGGCGAGTAAGAAGAATTAGTTTAAGTATAGGCTCGAGTATACGTTACCTGTTCTCTAGCCTTTCTGCGAAGCGGCGGCGAGGGCGGATCGGTCTTGGGTCTCTCGTGAGGTGGCGAGTGTCGCTGCTCCTGATGGCGAAGCGAGGACTCGTAGGTGCGCGAGTAGCTCGTCTCCTTGTGATTTCTCGCGCTCTCGGTCTGGGGCGCGTGTTGGTGGCCGTTGACGCGGGAAGTCTCGCGCGTCGTCTCCACTATGTATTGACTCGGCGACTTGGCCCTCGTGTGCAGCGGATGAAGGCTACCGCTGCTGTTATTCTGCTTTTCTGCAATACCAAAAGTCAGTGAGTTTTGCTATATAGAAAACGATCGGATTGACTAACAATAAGTTGTGGATTTCGAAAGAATTTAGAACTGTAGGCTGTGTGCAGTCTTCACAGAGAAACTTAACAGTTTTGTACATTGATGTCATTCAAACTATTAGAAAATAAACATTTCATTGATACGAAGCATAATTGGTATTCCAAAATAATGGTTAAAAGTGAAAATATGTGTATAAGCGTATGAAGATACTTATAGAAGGAAAAAAACAAACAGGAAAGTTAGCCCTACTATTCAAGTAAATATAAAAACTGCAGATTAAAAATATTGTAGCAAAGGGTTTTTCGTATTAAAAAGTTAAACCTCATTAATGCTTGGTAACTTTGAAAAACAGTGCAAGAGTTAGCCAATATGTATATATAAGTCTTGGTTAGTAAAACGTAAATAAGAAAAACCAAAAACCCCCAAAACGTATTTCGTCGTATCGCGTCATATCTCGCGGTTCTACAAATACCAACTGCACTCGAATCATCAAAAACAGTAGAAATAGATCTCTCAAATAGATCGCTCAAAGAAGCAAGAGAGGGATGAGAGAGAGACAGCGAGACAGAGAGAGAGAGAGAGAGAGAGAGAGAGAGAGTGAGAGGGGGGGGGAGAGAAGCGAAGAAGAATCTACAATCGAAGATGTCTAAAAACGCACCCGTGGACTGATATCTCTCGGACCACTCGCTGATACCCTGAAAATATCCACTGGGCGACGTCGACTCCCTGCCGTTTGTCCTAATCTGTTTCGTCTGCTGTTGCTGCAGGTGCTTGTACTCGTGGCGATCGCGGGGTGAACAGGCAGACTTCATAGTGACGTTGATGTAGCTGGTGGTCGTACCGTTCTGCAGAGGCTCATCGTCGAGTGAGCCGTGCGAGGATCTCGACTCGCTGCCAAAGTGACTCTCTAGCCACTTGGAGGTCTCGAATTTGCGCGCCTCGTCTTCCTCCTCGAGATCCAGGGGCTTGCGGGTCAACGCATCCTTGCGAGATGCAGCCGCTGCTGCCGTTGCCCTCGTTGGACTGGTGGCGCCAGCGGCAGCGGCACCGGCCTTGTTGTTGTTGTTGTTGTTGTTGTTGTTGTTGTTGTTGTTGTTGTTGTTGTTGTTGTTGTTGCTGCTGCTGCTGTTGCCCGCTGCAGATGACGGCATCTCCGTTGAGAAGCCTGTGTGTTTGCGATGATGGATTGCAGGTGCGAGAGTTTATATATATCATGCTGCCATGGCCGTCAACGCGGCGAGTATAGCGACTTTGTTTTGAGAAATCGCGCGGTGAACGACAACGACTTATTGTTCTTGGAATATTTCATCTCCATTTTTTTTGGTGGGTAAGGGGTAGGGGGGATGGGGGCGAGTTTGACTTGGATTTGTTAGTTATGACTGAATATGAGCGAGCGTTTATACTTGTAATTATGTTTGATTAATAATTCTTCAAAATGAACAATTTAAAAAAAAAAGAAAGTTTTCTCAATAGTTCGGATAACAAATACATAAGGCATTCACCTAAAGAATGAAACAACTGCTAATATTAAATTAAGAATAATGCAGAGTTTATTTATTCAAACCAATCCAGGGCAGTAGGAAATTCCATTAATTTCAAGTATATGTAATGAACTCATTATACTCGGTCCAGTCAACAAGCAAATACCGGAAAACGTCAAGCCAGACATGATATACAATATTCATTAATTAAAATACTTTCATATGTTTACTATATATGTATATCCGATGCAAGTACCGTTCCACATAGATCGAATAGCACTGCAGGTATATTACGTATACAACGTATACAGCCGCGGGTAATAAATTCTATTTCGAAATTGATAATTTTTCATCGTTAGGTTTTTTGCCCCACACTGTCAAATGCTCTCGTGCACACACATCGAACGCTATAAGTGTATATATGTATAATAAGAGAACTTGAACCGCGCACGCGAGCGCAATAAGTGATTTCATTTATTTTTTTCCCCTATGAAATTCTGGCGTTAAACGCGCGATCGCATTAATCTCGCGCTAACTGTAACGGTGTACCGGACCTAGTCTCCCCGCAGATCGAGAACGCGCATCACGACGAGTGCATTTGGTGAAATAAAAATTTGCGAACATTGTATGATTATTATTATCATGTGAATTTATAGGTGGTCAGTCGTTTGTAAGCAGTAATTAAAAAAAGCGAAAATCAAGATGGGATTCTGGTAAAAATAAATAATAAATCATTATACTCAAATTAGACTTAGGATAATGCCGAGTACCGTAAGACAAGATCGATTATTTACAAGCGAAAGTTTAATAAGTGGTGATACCAGAATCCGACCTTGCGTCACCACACACGCATCCCGAGTTAATTATGGGTCAAAAGAGGTCAAAATAAGCTCCGAAGAGGCATAGATAGATATATTGCAAGTACTTAGGTACTTTGCCTGCACGTGCCACGTACCATGTTTGTGAAGACGTCCCGCAGTACGGATGCCGGCTGGTTCGGGCGGCCACTCGCCGGTCCGCTCGGCCTCCGTCGTCTCCGAGACGAAGCGCATCTCGCGCGCCACTCGCTCCCCGTTCGACACGTAGTCGACGATGTCCTCGTCCCGGGTCTTGACGTAGCGCTGCGTCGCCTCCTTGCGCGTCTCTCGCGCCTCGTCCACCTCGTCGCGCGCTCCCTTTAGCTCCTGCGGCAGCTCGTCGTCCTTGATCTGCGGAAGATTTTTATGGACAAAACCAATGTTATAGGTATGTTTAGGTACAATTCCAAAATAATATCAATTTCTCGAAGCAATGAGTGACTTCGACCAATCACAACCAAGGAAATCGTCCACTGGACTGGAGTCTATACGTCGAGATCCGCTAACTATAGTAGTGCGTCCTCTTACGTGCAGTCCAGTCACTGGGCCTTTTACCTTACTAGAGCTTGAACATAGCGCGCTTTGCGCGCCTTAACCTAGATCGCCATTCATTACTAATATAACAAACTGCAAAATTATTATCGTTTGATGGATATTTACAAAAAATTTACCAACTATAAGCTTCCAAAATTTAACTATTTCTACGTTATTCAAAGTACACAGACATGCAACATAGAGTAGTCCTTGAGGGCTCCTGTATCAAGTTTCATGTGTAGGCAAAGCTTCACTTTGAAATTTTTTTAATTTAAAACAATACTTTTTACAAAGAAAATTATATTTTCCAACTGAAGCTTCGTTCAGATATGAAACTTGATTCAGTCTAACCTGCAGAACGGCAGAACCTAGGTTCCTTGATCCGTTTAACTATTTATTAACCTGTAATCTACATGTACATGTACGACGCATGTGACGCATAAGAGATATGGTAGATTATTTATATTCCAGAATTCACATTATTTTGTTTAACATTTAGAACTTTCAGTTAGATTTTAGTTAGATTTTAGTTAGAACAAGGGGAAAATTTTGAATGTGACGCAAATTACACGGATGCGCACAATATCAATCAATCCCATGACGTCTATCTTGGCTTCACAACATCCGGTCATCACTTTTTTATAAGGGGACACTGAGAAAAAAGGATACTGCGCGCAAGAGGAATAATCTACTTGTGTAGTAATAATCCACTTACGGCAAGATTAAATCTACTTGAAGCTAGTAACCGGGTTCTCCTTTCTAAATTATAGTTTTCTTGTTTCTGGCAGAAAAAACTCTTCCTTCTAAACCAACATACGGCCGGCAAAAAGATTACGTGCACGCTGTAAAATGAAATCTTCTTACTGCAAATAGATAAATTCTACGAGAGGTATCCCCCGCTCGAATAAAAGAGCGTTTGTCTTTTCATAAGAACCTTATCAGGTGCAAATAGATAATGGCTCCAAGTGTTAATATTCTACACAAATCTTATACAACTTATTATATTATACGTATATTATTTATGTTTAGACATAAACGTTTGGAAACTAGCGCGGAATGTAGTAAGAACTTAAACTTTGTTTACATCGCATAACATTGAAACTAACATGGGCATGAACATATAGGTACCTATGTGTATTACGATAATTATTATTTCGATAATTATTATTATCTAGGTAGGTATTATATTTTATACAAATACAAATTAAGCGTTGTTAGGTTTTTCTTATTCATTTTAATCCTCACTGGTGTGCCGCGGAGAGTAAAAACAAATTACAAATATACCTAATGCATCATAATTATGTTAATTTATTCGCTTTTTACCCTCAATCCACACGAAACTAAAGCTAAAAATTAATTCTATCACGATCAAAAATTGCCACAGCTGCTGAATGAATCAAGAAGAAACAATTCCCGATATTGTATTAAAGCCGCGTCCGAAAGCGGGTACGAAGAAAGAGCAGAAAAAAAAGAAATGAAACCTGCAGCAGCTCATCCAACATCGAAAAGCACTTACTCGGAAATTTTTAATAAGCCGCGGCCTGCACTGTCAACGCGGTGCGGTATTACTATCATGTTTACGCGCGACACTCTTTCAATTTTCTACTGGCATGACTCGATGGTGAATATCGAGTGCCTCGATAATTAGTGCAATAAATTCGATGTGCGTATATATATATATCGGATATATCGCGCGCGCGGCTCTGGATGCAGAGAGAAATGATCGGAACACCATTTATAGAGCATAATAAAGAACACGATTTTTCGCCAAGTCGACATAGAGCCGAGCCTATTTATCTACCATATATTTATCTTGATTTTACTAATTAGACAGCTTTTTATGGAAAAGTGTCTGCAAAAGGCAGCCCAGCGGAATTGCGCAATGGCTTTTTTGCATTATTCCGTTTTCCACCTATTTGTAATCAAACTTAATTAAATGCTCCGGAGCCGATGCAATTTCATCATTATAATCAGTGTTACCTACTTCGATGTGTCAAATTTATTCCCCGTTTTATTTGTTAATTTTTTTTTTTTCACTTTCGTTCTGCCACTAATTTGTAAGTAGAATAATTTGCGCTGCTTTAGCACACTTTCATTAGTGGCTCTTGTTGCAATTAACTTTTATTGGCTTTGTGATGTCATGCTTTCGTGTTACCGCGACGTTTCGCGTTTGTTAATTTATTCGAAGACTTGCAAACGAACGGCGCAAGATATGCGACATTGAATATTAGCGGTAAGTAATTTATTTGATTTTTGAATTATTAAGAATTGATACGTTTTGCATAAATTTTAAATATACATTCGTTACAATTGATGATCAGGATTGAATAATTTAACAGACATACATTTGTCGATGAATTTTCTTTATGTACGTGTACATCATATAAGTATTGCGAAAAAAATGTTTCTGTGCATCTTTCAAGTGTGATATAGTAAATCTTAATAATCGAGGAAAAAATTTCATCCTATTTAACTGTCATTGTCCTACTTAATAAGCAAATAATATTTTGCTCTGAAAGTTGATGAAAATTATTTATTTAAGTTTAGTATCATTTAGAGTGAATTCTTCTCGAAGCCGTGTATTTCTCAAATCCTTCAAGAATTCTGAGACCTTATAGTACATACTGCTTATCCAGGAACAATGTACTTTCCCACCGAACGCGGAAATCCATCCGATAATATACTTATATATATATATATATATATCACTTTCAGAGCAAAATATTATTTGCTTGTTAAGTAGGACAATGAGAGTTAAATAAGATGAAATTTTTTCCTCGATTATTAAGATTTACTATATCACATTTGAAAGATGCACAGAAACGATATATATTAATTTTAATTTTCTATAAAACATTTTTTGATTCTTTTTTAATTCTTTCAATGCGTGTAAATCACTAGATATTCGAGGAAAAAAATTCCGATTGACACGGGCAATAGTGCAGTATATGTGTAATACCGCGCGAGTTACGTTCCTTGTATCCTTTTGGAAAAATGCTTTTTCATTATATATATATATATATATATAATTGAAAGAGCCTCACATTTACCGGCATGATGCACAACTTACCGCGAATGTTAACGCTAAGAGCGGACACGTTTATACGAGATACAGGTAAAAGGGGGGAAAATGACATTAGAAAGTCGCCTAATTACGCTCATTTGATTAATCTCCGTCGATAAATCCACATGTGTGCGGCTGCAAATATATATTTATACCCTCCAGTCTAAATAGGTATACGCGCCTCGCGGCCGATTGTTAATCGTTGGATCGGACATTAATCATTTTGAAAAAGTGAAAAGCGCCTCGCGCGCCCGCGCGATTACTGACAGGTATACCGACTACATGCTGACTCTTTGTAATGGTGAGTCGAGTTTGTGAATACTATTATAGGCATACCTATACACACACGCACGCAGACACACGCACACACGCACACACGCGCACACATACACACACGCACACACGCGCACACACACACACACACACACACACACACACACACGCACAAGCGCGCGCACACACATACACACACGCAAATATACATATACATATACACCTTCAGCGGAGTACTCAAATCAACGACTGCCTCTCGAGGTATAAATTTATTTTTCGCGCGCGCCCGGAAATGTTGAAAACTTTGCTTTCGAACGGCTGAAACAATCGCGTAACTATGTGGCAGACTAATTAGGAAGATTAAAGGCTTTGCTTTCTTTTCGAGATGGTCTCTCTCTGGTTGTTGTACTGTAGCACTGTATACAGTGTACAGTGTACACAGTACAGAGGCCTAGCAGTTTCAGCGAAAAGTTTTGAATCGTATTTGCATTTAAATGCACTATCCTTTTTCAACTGCGCGTTTATCGTGAATAACATTATGCATGCATGCGGGATTGAAATGTTTCGTATTATTGCGGTTTTCATTCGCGAAAAGGAGGTATTTTTAATGCCTGTGCAGGTCGTTGTATAATTTGTTAACACTTTCATTTTTGTAACTTTCACGTGCGGCCCATTGTCTCGTGTATTTTCTATGAATGCTCTTTTGATTTAAGACTCTTCACCACTGACAGTAGTTATTTTTCCGATAATTCATACATCTATGCTCTCTTTTTAGTTGTAAGTAAATCTATATACTGCATATACATGGTATATGACCAGCAAGTGCCTACATTTTTTCTAATTCATATAGAAAATCATAGGGTGCGAGGTCTGAACGATCGTGTGATCCAAGCAACCATAAAGCAATAAATAAATCATGAGGTCGAATTTTGAAATTTGGGTGGGCTTGATTTTTGGGCCTAAAAATATCTAATATAAATAAAAATATATAATAAATCATGAAATTCGATCCATGGCAATATACTCATCAGCTGCTACATCCGGGACACGATGACGGGACTGAAAAGCGAGAGTGCACGGAAGCTGCATTCGCTGAAGTCGATGCAGGGAGTAAGTTAAAGCGGGTAAATAATAACTGACCTCCTCGTGCTCGACGGTGGTCTTCCTCTCGGTGACGATCTGGCCGCCCTGCTTGAGCTCACTGCGCTCGAGCGTCTTCTCCGTGTCGACGACCTTGTTCGACCTCGTCGTGTGCTGGAGGACGCGTGGACCGCTCGACTGCTGCGAGGCCAACTGCCTCTTGGACTCGGCTAACGCGAGCCTCAAGTCGCCCCGATTGTTGCGAACCGCTTGCAGATACGCCTATAATAGACGCACACGTGTCAATACTCGTATAACACCTCGCAAATTCAGTTTTTTTTTCTTTTCACAACGATACTTTCTCAAATGGCAGGATGCGTTTGAAAATTAATCAGTTGAGGGGAAAGTTGAGGAAAAGGGGGTCAGAGTTCACAAATGTTATATATGTATATGTGTGTGTGCGTGTGTGCGTGTGTGCGTGTGTGCGTGTGTGCGTGTGCGTGTTCATTATCGAGGCGGGGAGAATCGAGTCAGGTCGCTCGCTACTCCGCGGGGCAATGAATGCAAATATGCCCGCGGCTAGACTCGCCGTACGTACTTTGACCGTATTTTTTTTGTCTTTCTTTGAGCGGTTAGCGATATGTTCAGGATATTCTGCACTTATACGAGACTTGTCGCGCGTCTGGATGTCTATGCAATGATATTGATGAAAACCGTATGAAATAACTTTCTTATGCTGCGCTCGCCAGACTGGGAATGTTATACTTGAAGAAAAGTTAAGGTTATAACTCTGCTAGACGTTAATAGCCAGTCATTAACTTCCTTTAAGGAGGTGTCAAAGTCCTACAGTTACCACTCAAACTGTTTTACCGATCGGATATGAATAATTACTAATAACTAAATAAATAGGTAAAATTATGCAAATCCCAAATACAGGTGCACTACCTTTGTGAATTATCTATCACTTGGCAAAGTTACAAGTAAATATTTCAAGTACACCCTTAAAAATTTCTGCACCGAAAAACGCACTCATTTCGATGCCAATACTTATTTTTTCGATGCAGAAATTTTTGAAGGTGTCGTTGAAATATTCACTTGAAATTTTGCTGGAAGATAGATAATTAATAGACGAAGTGCACCTGTATTTGGGATTTGCGTAATTTTACCTATTTATTTAGTTATTACTAATTATTCATATCAGATCGGTAAAACAGTTTGAATGGTAACTGTAGGACTTTGACACCCCCTTAATGTTGCGATTGCTAATGCGGCACGACTTATAGTCCCGGTACATCAAGCCGTATATAATTTCCGCCTAAAGTGACACGCACAAAGGCCAAGACGTATATAAGTATAGTATTAAAGTATAATAGAATTAAAAAAATCATAGATGAGCAAGTAGCCCAAGTACATTATACCACCCAATCGTGTCTGGAATGCTAAAAGTGTAGTATTGGCGTAATGCCTCGCATAGTTTCGCGTTCATTGACCATAGCGCGACTTGACTGGATGAATTTGTAGGGCATCGCGGGTTTCCTCGAGATGCAAATAAGTTTACCCATTTGCCTGATTGTTTTTTCTCAAGCTGGTTACGATAAAAGCTTTGAAATGATAAAATATACTTGGAAACGTCATTTGGAGGTCAAAGGAGGCTAGTAATAGAGAAATTCGAGAGGAACGTTGCGGTTTTATATTAGTATATGTGTATCGATGCAGTAGTTCGTAGTTGCTTCGCGGCTCTCTATACATACGATTATAGGTACGTGCGATTGAATTTTTAATCGGTCTAAATTTCGTAGATAATGACTTTATTTTCTATTCCTATTTACGAAATGCTTCCTATCTTATAACAACTGCAGCAGTTTATATATACCTTATATGTTATGAATTCATCGGGTAAGTAGTGTATTTAGTCTATACAAGATTCAAAGTATACCGACGTCGCATACACACTGTTTAAGAAAATATCGAAAGCAGTTTATAGCACGACATCGATTAAAACCATTCCGCACACGAAACTTGTCGAGTATACAGGTAACGACTCGAGGAAACGATAACATAAGCTAGTCTAATTAATTTCTCACGTTTAATAAAACTAAAATGATATCTATATAAAGGGGCGGTATTACATGCCAGAGCAGTATAAATAATCGCGAAATCTCCGAAATATTAACCGAATAACGATAACTGTTTAAATATGTATATTGCGCTCGTTAAAGTTTTAGAATTGACAATCAATTCCAAGAAATCCAAGTGGCCAATAAAGTGGCAATACTTTTTACGACGGTCTATAAATAACTTTCCAACCGTATAGATAAAAAATACAAAATTCCTTCATATGCAGCGTTTCCATATACAACTTTCTATTTGCTTTTTTTTCTTCTTCCGAATTAAAATACGAGATTTTTCGGTCGCCGTCGCGTTTTGTCTCGAGTAAATATACTGCAACACTTTCAAAATCTCGAACACAAGTTAAGCGAGAATCGGAAAAAGATTCAACGAATTGGGATGCGGTTTTCGATGCCTGTTTTATATTTATAATGCGTAAATTACGTAATTCGTCAAGTATTCGTGCAAGTACTTTATAGCCATACCGCGCGCGGCGTAATAAAACCAGTTGTTATGTATCCATCCGAGAGAGTTTGTGTGCTAAGTAATTATTCTTTTCGTAAAAGAATAGTCGATCGGCAAGTTTTATAGCGATATTAATCGCGCTATACACATGCACTTGTTTATCGTTTAATTCAGTCGTCAGCGTATTAAAAGCACCAGATATGTCGACGATATGATATGTAAAACCTGATTATAATTGCTGACGAAATTACGAGATCTCCGCACAAGTGTCACGAAGCAAACGTACTAGAACGTCAAACTAAATTTAGCACATCCGCGGTAAAAGTGTAAAGTTGACGAAAATCTGTAGGAAATAAATTCACTTGGACACCGTAGGAACAATGAAATAATTAGCTGCGCAACATCCATCGCCAACGAACCCCCAAAATGGCATAAAAGTTGACCGATTCCCTAGGTCGGCGCACATACCTCAACTATTCATCTCTGGCACCCTTTGATAAAAAAAAAACCGTCCTCGAAGTCGCCTGTGAACTGCAGCTCCGCGTCTCGCGTCACTGCACACCGCACAGTCTATTCGCTCCTTGGTCCTCTATCGGCTCACACTACACATCTGCGCTTAAAACCCGGGATATGTGTCTTTCTCTCGGTTCGAGCTCGCGCACCGTACTGCCAGGATATTATTCCACCTAGAGGCATTCCCTCTCTCTCTCTCTCTCTCTCCTATGCCCGCGTGTTTGTGTGCACGAGTGGTATGTGTGCGTGTGTGTGTATGTATGCGCCTGCCTGCCTGCTCAACTCTCTTTTCTCTATCACCGAGCCAAGAGAGAGAGCCGGTTAGTACGAGCGGTCGTTCGCCGCAACAGTGAGCAGCATCTGCTTCTTCGCATCTCTCTCTCTCCCTCTCTCTCTCTCTCTCTCTCTCTCTCTCTCTCTCTCTCTCTGTATCTTGGGTGAAGGGACGGGAGAAAGGCGCTATATAGGGAGAGAGAGAGAGAGAGAGAGAGAGAGAGAGAGAGAAGTCAGAATGTATACGAAGAATCGAGAGATTATCGGCGAACGCCTCGTTTTCCTCACCCCTCTTTTGCCGGCTCTTTCATCGTTCTTCTCCCCTAAGCTTCTCTCTCCTCTTCCCTTTTCTCTCGCCCGATCCTCTATGCCTATACTATATCCTTCTTCTTCTTCTTCCTCTCTTCCTCCTCGATCTTTTTCTCCTTCGCTTCACACACACACACTCACACTCATTGGTTATACAGATCTCTCTCTCTCTCTCTGTTTCTCTCTCGCTCTCTCTATTTTGTCGATTTTCTCTAGCTCGCGCGCAGGTATATACACATCTCTCTCTCTCTCTCTATACCTCTCCCTCCGTCTCCCCGCCCCTCTCTCTCTCTCTTAGTACACTTGTCGATCATTTATGTCTCTTTCGCACCGCCGAGATCTTCCAGTCACGCACACTCCCTTCTCTCTCTCTCTCGCTCTCTCGCTCTGCTATACCTGTTCTCTTTTTTTGCACTGGATTCCCTCTCCTCTCTAATCTGCAGCGTTTAGTCTTTTCTTTTCGTATATATATATGAAGCTGTCCATCTCGCTCTATCGCAAGAATGCAAAGTCCCCGCCGCTACAGCTATACCATACCAAACACAGAAACAAGCAGCGCGGATTGTATCTGAGCGCCTGTGTGTTGCAGAGAGAAGGTGTTTGTGTACCTGTGTGTCTGCGCGCGTGTGTGTGGATAGAGGATCGCTGACACGGATTTTCAGCTATGCGATATCCTGTGTATATGTAAACCTCTCCCCTTGACTCGGCGCTTCTATACTCTACAGTCGCGCGCGAGTTATGTTATTGGTCGTGAGAGAGTCCGATCGCAGATGACGGAGCACACTCAAACACACACGTACACACACGCACATGCACACGCACACGCACAGGCACACGCACACGCACACGCACACTTCTTTACAGCTTGGATGCCCGACATAGAGTAACCCGTCGCCGGTACGAGGGTGGTATTTATAATGGTGATATTCCATTGTCTTTTCTATGGACTTGCTCATCTTCTTTGTCTTCCAGTTCATAGTAGGAGCTGGACGATGTTTAGTCTCTTGGTTTGTTGACATTCCACAGAGGCGATAAAGTGGTCGAGCGATCGACTGCTAAAGAAGAGATGCTCCAAGTCTGGATCGTATAACTCGCGCTCATAAGAAAAGAAACCCTGCTAGCGGTGACGATATGTTGCTGATATATCTCGAGCGCGTCTCATTTGGTAGGTACTCAATGCGCTTAAAATTACGTAGAGTTGCGGAGATCGGCTGACGAAGGCCGATGCGTTTTCGTTATACGCTAGGGATGAGCTCCGAGAGTTTTGGTATTGCGAGAGAGTGGCGGCTGTTGCGCGACGCTGCATAGCAAGCTCGACGATCGATTCTTTACACTTGTCTAATACTTGAACCTTTGAGGATAGCTGTCGTATAGTATTTTTCATGGGCAATTCTAAAGAGGTGATCTTTAAGCATTGTATGCAGGATGAAAGAAATATGAGCTCTTGACAGATGCAATGAGTACAGACAGACGAGTCAAATTGAAGCAACGTTTCAGTAGATACGGACCAAGTTTGACAAAGCAACTTATACAATTATATGCATATCTTTCTTATTATAGCTTTCACATGAATGTAGTAGACGATATTACCGATTCCATCATTGAATAATACATCTGCCGCAGCACCAATCTCAGTTTTGCTAATAGATATAATAACTCTTCAACCGATAATGTGTCAATTAGTAGTAACGAACGATTACGCAATGCCGAGCCCATGATACATATATATAAGTACACTAAATTGTTTACTGCACGTTCGATCGTCTATTACTGCTCATTCGCGCGCCTCCATTAATGAGAAATTGCTTAATTCCCTTACTAAATAATTCACTCCTGTACATACACACACCTACTCCATTACTTATTGTACGAACATTTGAAAAATAAACTTGTATAATAATGAAAATGGCTTTGCACTGCACAATCGCCGTGTGGAATATACAAAACATCGTCATTAAAGGCTCCTCGTATGCACACCGTGAATTATCGATCCCAATCTATCATCGTGGGAAACGCATCATTATTAAACCTTCGCCGCCGCGGCGGCGATCATTAAAATCTTACGCATCCCCGTCGTCCTCGATAACTGAGCAAACTGTAGAATTAATCCGCTCTCTCTCTCTCTCTCTCTCTCTCTCTCTCTCTCTCTCTCGAAGGGTAAGAAAGAAAGAAGAGAGCTCAATACATGCATCAGGCAGTGCTGCTGCAGCCACTAAACACTGTATTTCAATTAAACGAAAACCATTATTTCTAATCGCTTTGGCATTATATCTGCAGGAGCAGTGCGTCTATATTGCCTCGGTCTCGCCGCTGCAAAAACCTTCGCACCGCGGCCGCCGTCGTTGGCCCCGTGCATAATGATGCATCTCCGGCCCAGCTCATTCCGCATAATCGACGTAATTCGAAATTGCATAGCCGTCGACGTGCATACGCACGGCGAAAAACACGGCTACACACGTACCCACATAGATTTTACCTTGCATATAGATAGAGAGACAGAGAGAGAGAGAGAGAGAGAGAGAGAGAGAGATAGATAGATAGATAGATATTTGTTTATTTGCATATAAATACAAAATAGATTGTTACAGTATACATATAATTGTATAGTATATATATAAGAGACAGTCTTCCTTTTTCGATAATATAAATATTACACTTAGTTACTGTCTATGATATCACAGCATAAGTTGAAAATTTTAATACGAATATCAGTCTTATACAAAAATCAGTCAATAAAAAATTCAGTCTTAAAAATATTTAACTAGTAATATCACAGAGCGTCTTATCTTAAAATACAAACAAACAAGGTAAATCAAGCGGTCTATATCTATCAGTCATAACGTTCTGTATTATAAAATTTAAACATTCACTCATTGTACACATTCACTCATTGCACAAATTCACCCATTCACGCTAATAAAGACACTCAGACAATTTAAAGACGATGTATAGGGGACAAAACAAAATAAATTAACATTAAAGAAAACTTATCTGTCTGTCCCCTGTGTGGGTGTAAGTCTGTACAGAACAAAGACCACAGGCCCCGTCTCTGGATGACTAGGGAGCGATTACGAGGAGGTGACTTATTGGGAGAGAGTTCCAATAGCGCGCACATTGGGCCTGGAAAGATCTCATACCAGCTTCCGTGTGCACTCTTGGCACCGAGAATTCTTGTGCAACACCTCTGCTAGTGCTCCTGGACCGGTGTTTACTGAAAATGCCGCCAAATAACTTGGTTCATTGAGTCGAAGGATTTTATACATGAGGATGGCGGAAAAATACATCCTTTGACTGTC
Source organism: Megastigmus dorsalis (assembly GCA_900490025.1). Classification (NCBI taxonomy): domain Eukaryota; kingdom Metazoa; phylum Arthropoda; class Insecta; order Hymenoptera; family Megastigmidae; genus Megastigmus; species Megastigmus dorsalis. Next base: position 15,855 of record UELU01140279.1, on the reverse strand, counting down.
AACGCGCAGCCAGCCCAGCTGCTTTCTATAGGAGGTGATGTGCTCATCGATCCTATCACCGTAGATAAATCGTACACATGTGTTATTCAGTCAGAGAGAAAGAGAGAGAGAGAGAGAGAGAGAGAGAGAGAGAGGGGCGGGGCGAGGGGGGGGAGAGACAAGAGAAAGAGAGAAATTCCAATGTAATCTAAAAACCAGTAGAGATAAGTGGCTGTAGATGCAACTTGTATATCATATGAATATTTCGTGATTTTCTAATCGTCCATATGCGCGCGCGTGTGTGTGTGTGTGTGTGTGTGTGAAAGAGAGAGAGAGAGAGAGAGAAAAGTAGAGCGGTATATCGGCTGATCGATCCCAAGCGCCGCACGCGTATATATATATATACTCACCGCTTGAATAGGCGGAACGACCTTTGCCTATATGCACCTTGGCGCAGGCTATACGAGTCCGTGCGCCAAGGATACGTATATCTTGAGAAATAAATGAGGATAGGGTTACCGGGAAAAGAGAGAGTGAGAGAGAGAAGGAGATGGATTCATGCGTTAGAGGCAAAATTAGAGTCTGCAAAGTGTGCAGTGTGTGTGGAAAGGGTATATAGGCATGGGTAATGCGTGTAATCAGGTGAAGGCGCGCATATCGAGGAAGAAGAGAGCCGAAGGGGAGTTTTTGGATAAATATCCGTCGTAATGAGAGAGGATAAAAGAAGTTTCGTTGCTGTAGCTAATACGTGTAATCAATGTTCTATACGCGCTCGATCGCAAAAATTGCGAGCTTCGATTGATTCTTGGCGAGAAATCGTTTTCTCCCAGGAGTTTATATTAGTTGCAGAGTGTCCCCGTTATTTGTATTCATTCGCGAATAGTCTAGCGAAAATAATAACGGTGTATTGAGCGCTCAAAGTCTCGACTATGCATATATTTTGTATTTCCTTTGTGGCTCGCAAGTGCGCGTGCGAAAGAGAGAGAGAGAGAGAGAGAGAGAGAGAGAGAGAGAGAGAGAGAGAGTCAATCATCATTACACAATATGCATAATACCGGGCGTCCGTTTAAACTTTCATAACCGCGCGCCTTTTTTTATTCTCTTTTCTCGCGTGCAGTAGGTTACCTGTAGTAGTGTACCTGCGGAGTAGTACAGTTCCGAGAGCGCCGCGCGCGAATTTATAAATGGAAAATGGACCAATTTATTAGATGGAAAATACGAGAAAAATGTGTGCACGGGAGCGGCTTAAGGCCTCATAAATTTTATTGCGGATAAATATGCATGCGCCACCGGCGCTGATACTTAATTTCGATCTATAGTCCAACACACTTTTCACGTGTAGCTGAATTTGGGTGGAGGTGTGCAGTGTGCGGACTGCGGTGCGCATTGAAATTCTTGCATACGGCGAGCAATTTATGCTTGTATCGAAAAACGTGTTAATCCGAATGAATGGCTTATGGAATACGAGAAGTTTAGCAACTTTTTTTGTGCCGTGGTTAATGTGCGAGTGCGATAAGTTTCACAGTTTATCGCGCATGAATAATACAGATTATCGGTATAATTACAACAGATTGGACTATTGAAAAAATTCGCGTGAGACTAATGTCGAACGATATTGTATAATTCGATTTTCAAACCCTTTTCAATTTCCCAATCAAAATGTGGAATATGTCGATCCATTTGCACACTTGCTATATAACCGCCAAGATAATCAATCGTAACTAAACTAAATTAACGGCGACGCATAAATAAATCATCCCCCATGATCGAGAGCGCGAAACGAAGAAAACCGAGAAGAAAACGGAAAAAGAATCGACAGCGGGTACCGTCACGATAGTCCGACGCTCGTATAGGGACTAAGCCAAGCGAAAAATCGAGCACAAAACGGGCATAATTAACACAAGAAAAGAATAACGAGGCACACCTAAACACAGCCGTGGCAACCGAAAAAACAGAGAAATCGCGGAAAAACGGAAACTGGCTTACATGCAGTATATACATATATACGCACAGTTTTTAACACGTGATTAGCGTCACGGAAAGAGAGACATATATAGGATATAGAGAGAAAACAAAGAGCGCGAGCACCTATACTATGGTACAAGACAAAGGCGTGCAGAGAGATAAGGTGCAGCAGCAGCGAGCGAGAGAGAGAGAGAGAGAGAGAGGGTAGCCGCGCGTTCGCGGTACGACTGGCGTGCGTTACACAGCGGAGCTGCAGCGGCCTGCAAAGCAAGAGAAAGGCCAAAGTGCGAGAGAAAGGGAGAGAGAGAGAGATAGGCGCGGATAGCGCGAGAGCTTGGAATGAAAGGATGATCGTACATGTGTGTGTCTGTGTGTGTGTGTGTGTAGCTGCATAGGGAAGCGCGAGGTGCACGTGGCGAGCCACCAGCGGTGCACAGGTGCATATTATGTGCGCGCGGATATAAGGTGTTTTACGCATCGAGCGCGCTGGGGAGTTTTGGACATTGACTGTGATCACCGATGACAATTTGAATTCATTCTTCGAAGCTTGTTTTACAATAAAAGTCTTATTACAAAATGAAAATGAGCTTTGAATTCGAATTGGTTCGATTGACTCCTGTTAAAGCCAAAACAAGCTTAAATATAAGAAGTTCACGATACATACATTGTATCCTAATTAGTTTTCTTAGCTGCTACCAATGCCAAGCCTCCATGTAGGTATAATGCTTACCTGATCCTCCACTTAATACTTTCAAAATCATCAAAAACAAATCTATCGTCTCTTGAATTATTCTGTTTTTATTCACGCGTCTCAATAGCATGTCATACCGAACAGCATTCAAGACTCGATCAAATCTAAAATCTCCGAACGCGAGTCCAGCACCGGCCTCCAAATATATCCCCCTCCATTAAATTTTTCATCAGTCCATAAACGTCCCTCCTTGATCCGTCGATAACCCCAAACTCGACGATAAACCGCATAAAGCCCCGCGTATCCACGCGCGCAAGTTCGAGGCGGCGCGGGCGGCCCTATTTAATAACACGACGCGCGAAACTCGATACGCGCGCCCTTCTGCCTCCTTCTGCCTGCATGCGTTTCATTGAAATCCAATCGATTTACCTACCCCTTCTCTGTACATATATGGTCGCCGAGAGAGGCTGCATCAGAGATATGCTTTTACTACTGCACTGTGCCTGCGCTCGACATTCCTGATCCTTACGAGCTTGCACCTTCGTCCCCTATGCTTTATTCATGAGTAATGAGACAGAGAGGGAGAGAGAGAGCGTGTCTGCGTGATCGCTTTTTCGTTTCGTTCGGATGCCAGTGCGTGTTTATATCTGTGTATTTTGCCTTTGTTTTTACTTTGTTTAAATGACGTTGCTGCTTTCTTTCGCGATGAATGAATAGGTTTTGCTAAAGAATAAAAGTATACCAACATCGAAAAGGTATGCCAAGCTTCATCCGCTTGTGTCCAAGCAATAACAAAACTTTCACAACTCGCGAGCGCCGGCTTCTTTAGGTAAAATATATAGGTAAAAATATAATTTTACCTATAAAAGGTTTCTCGGTATGCATTCGTCTAGCCCGTTTCGTGGAAGTCTATCAGCAGCTCCTCTCGTAAAAAATATGACTATCTATTTTTAATAAAGTTATACATATATGTATACATGCCTTCGTTATTAATCACTTTTATGGTATAGCGATGCGGTGTATAGAATCATGTAAAGTGCGAGCATTGCCGACCTCATCGATAACTGCAGGATCTCGATAAATTAAGAAAAAAAATAAACCGCTATAACTGCATATGTATAATGCAACAAAAACAAATCAAAGTGTGCAAGTGAGTAAACAAGTTTTAGGTAGGATATATACTTGAGACTAATTCAATATTTTATGTCACGCGATGCTATTCATTTCGCGATGATTATTTAAGTGTCGGTAATATACCATTGAATGCCAGGTGATAAAAAGCAGAAAATATCTGCTACCGCTACATTCTTGCATTAACGACTGTGAGAAAAGATCTATAAGCGTATTGAACAAAAATAACGTGCATATATGTATATAGAAATATAGGAATGCGCGATGCAGAGCTTCATAAATAAACGACTAGACATTGAGGTCTGTACAGTTGCGGCAGTTACTACTTAATCCGTGATTATACTAAGTTTTGACTATATGTATACAATGTAAGTACTTCTCTCGAGACTAAGTTTTTTTTTAAATTACGTTTCGTAATAGCTTCGCGAACTGTTTTAAAGTTTTTCGATAAGATCGTAAATTTTACAAGTTCCTAGAGCATCCTCCTTCGGAATGGTTTTCGAGAACTTCTATAATAATAGAACGGTGTATATGTATAGGCCTCCCGCGCTATGGTTCGATCCGGGAAAAATTCCGCTTTATTCTCGTTGGCCAATCTCCCTTTATTGTTCCGAGAAATTTCACAGCTCGATATTGTATACGGAGCGTGCTGTTATAATGCACCTGTTTTGAAAGCGCATAAAAGATCGACAAAAGTGAGCCTATCAAAAGTTTCCACATTCTTTCAAAATGGTACGAACAATCGTTTCGATGCTCTATGGATTTTTTTTTTTTTTTTTTTTTTTTTTTTTTTTTTTTTTTAATGTTATTTATTACAGATTCAGCTAACGTAATTTGATTCAATGCGAATTTTAATATAGAAAATTATTGAAGCTGATTTACGGTAAAATAAAGTATGACATTGAAATCCAATATTCGCGATAAAGTATTGGGAAATAAATGGAAATGCGCAGTAGTGCAGTGCAGGGACTTACCTCATCAGTGATGTCACCGAGCTGCTGTCGATCCTCGGTCTCGAGCAGCTCCTCGATCTCTTCGCGGCTCTTGACGATCGTCTCGTTGAGCTCCTTCTGGACTATGGGACCGGCTTTGGTGCCGGTCGGCCAGTCGACCTTCTGCGGCTCGTCACCAGTCGTACGTCTCTGCAATCGGTAACACGCTCAATCGTATACTTCCTTTCGCTCGACTTATGACGAGCTGCCAACGATCTCCGCTTTCTCTTTCGCTCATTTTTTTTTGTTTTAGCGCGGCAGCGGCTTGATGAAATTTTTGGACGTAAAAAGTGCCGAGAGGTACGCGTGCGTGGTTCGTTCATGAATTTCTCCGTGATTAAGGGGACAAAAAGAGTGCGATTCGGAATTGGACTTTTTTTTATTGGATTTTTTATCGGGTTTGTTGCGAGGGGAGTGCGAGATGTGCCCTGTATGGCCGAAGAAATGTGGTACTTTCGATTTCGGCACTTTATTTAGGAAAATTTAATCCGTATACCCTTTGGTCAAATTAAAAAATGTAATATAGTTTATAAGTAGATAGTATATAAATCTCGAAAAGTAAATCACATACTTTTTAAATTACAAGTGTAAATTCAATTGTCACAACTTCCATTGCAATTTATCGATCAACACTACTATTAGGAATTAAAAATAATTGTTTTGAAATATATCACAAAAATATAAGCTAAAAAATTCCATAAAATAGCACAAGTATAATCATTTTCTTAGACTCATTTTTTAATAACACCGTAAAGACCAGGTAAACGTTACGTTAATCGAGCGTAGCGATGCCTAATAACAAAATTACAGAAAAATAATTAAGTATCGCGCATTAAGCTTATTTCAACATTTTTTCAGACCCTGATCTCAACCTCCAAACTCATTATTCATGAATAATATACGATCATTTTTCTCGGGAATTATTTGCCTACACCACGGCAAATCACATTTAATTTAAATGAACTGGTTTATTAAAATAATTACCACTTTCGTGCGCGCGGCAGTGGCGTTTGAGATTGTGCGATCGTAATTTCAGAGTACGACGCGGCATAAGCTCGCGCGCAAATCGTTACCATTTGTATATAGCTATATCTATATAACTAAAGGAAAATTAAAATATACGGTTTAAGACTTAATTTGACGCGCGCGAACCGTTTGAAAGTTAAAATCTTCATTTGCTACGAATTTGTACGCATCATTTGAATGAGTATGTGCATGAGAAGTATGCAAATGCTATTCCGATCTTGCTTCGGCAATGCGCACAGAAAATTCTATTTTTTGCAACGATCCCGCGCGATGCATATATTTTACGAAGATTTGAATTTTAATATCTCAAGCGGCGCATCTTATGCTGCAAGTATAATCGTTATGTAAAACTTCGTACTCCCAATTAATATCAATAATTTTTTTCCTTGTGCCATCAATTTCTTTTTTATTATATTCGAATATAATATCAATTTATAATCGAATTATGGTTTACTTACTTTAAAAAAAAAACACTACTTAGATTAGGTAAATATTTCTTCAAATCAAATAAACTCTTTCTTGGATGAATTGAAACGAAACATTACTTGAGTTCTGTAATTTTTTTAGAGTCCGTTATACTAAAACAATTCAAAAAATCTCAAATGTCACTCCGTTATTACAAAACCGGGTCTTATTCAATTCCCATGCAACTTGAAAAAAAAGAAGGAACTCAAAGTGTCCCTATTGTAATGCAGTTTTCTGTCTGTTTGTACTTTTTTTCAATTCCTGTACTGGCGAAATAACAAAAAAAAAACGCGAGAGAGAAGAGAAAAACGAAGAAAAAAAAGAGGCGAAACGAGGTAAAAAGACTGACTTCCTGTGTGGTGTGCTCCTGTTGCTCGACGTCTTCCGTCGTGTTTGTCGTGACGAGGGGCCCGGAGTCGACGACGACTTCGCCATCCTCGAGGACGACTTGACGCTTGACGCGAGTCTCGATCTGCCGCGTCGTCGTGATTTCCTTCTTCTTCCTCGTTTCCCATTCCTCTGCAATAGCAGAAAGCACGCCATTGGATCGCAATGAAAAAAAACTACACAAATCGTTCCCTTCGAATTGCATCTAGCGTTAAATAAAGTATTTCATCACGTGCGGATTTAATTTTCTCTCCATAACACTGCATTTGTTTTTTATTAGCGTTTAGATTTATTTCAAAAGTACTAATTTTTTTCGAAAACCCGCAATCTTAATTTTAGATCTTGGAAATTCTAATATTGACATTGCAATGGATAATAAACAGCTAAAACCTTGTTATTTTTTATAATTAATGAATTATATTTAAGAGGAAAAAACACTGATAATAAAAATGATTGTGACCATAAGAAACTATATAATAAACTTCCTATTTTCATTCCGTTTGCCCAAGTCAAGTCCTTGAATTCTCTCGAATAATCAAAGAACTAACTTCTAAAAAGGTATAAAACAATGAATAAACTCACCTTCCTTTACAGTGGCCACGGAATTAGCTGGATCAACCTGAAAAAAAAACAAATCAAAAACAAAAAGACGGAATAGTTAAAACACTATTATTGGAGGAAAAGAAAGCTCGGGGCCTCTATACAATAGATAAGTTAGTTCGATATAGACTCACTAGAATGGAAGCATGAGAATCGGCCGGAGGCCGAGCCTCGTATCGACGCGTCGAGATCATCTCCATCGCTTGAGTCACGCCATTCCGCTGAGATTCATCTTGGTTCCTGACCTACAAGCAAGAAAAATCTCTTTTAAGGAAACGACGGAGTGTGTGTATATGTATAACTGCCCGCGAGCCGAAACTTGTTATGTATATATATATCGTGCGAGTGTGGACGCCATATCGTCGGTTAAGATCGCCGATCTGCGGATTGTTTGTGCAGATATATTTCCGGCGGGATGTATGAATTTATCTCTCTCTCTCTCTCTCTCTCTCTCTTTCTGTATCCTTTTTATTTCGTGTGCAGGTCAACTGCGCGCCGAATGAAATTGCAGTTACCTCTCTCTCTCTCTCTCTCTCTCTCTCTCTCTGTCGATATGTCTCACTCTCTCTCTACATGTGTACGAGCGACGAGCTACTTGGTTATAGTTGGGAACTGGATATCCTATAAGTGCAGAGCGTTTTACAGACGAAATATCAAATATGGATGTTTGTGTCAAAGGGTAAGTAATAAGACGTGTTTTGTTAACTACATAGAGCTAAATAAACTTAATCTTTGTGTTGGTATTTAGAATATTGATGAAATAAAACGCTGATGCAGTACCTATACCGATTATTTTTGGACACGCATACAAACAATGTATAATGTACAATGTGTATAAGTATGTAGTATGATTGGTATAATAAAAATTAGTCGTTCGAGCTTGTAGAGAGATAGGCCGTGTGTAAAATGATTATATTATTTATCTGACATTTAATTGAGGACTCGTATAATCAAGTTCCGCTCAAGTACCCGCAATTACAGTTACAAAGCGTACTTCTGGCGGCTATACTACATATACAGATAGCACAGAGCTGATTGCTCTCCAAGAACATTACATGTATAAATACACTGCGCTGTACAAGTGCACAAGTAGAAAAACTAGAAAAAGTGGCCAACGGCTCGTAATTTTTTACATATACCTATACACGTACGATTCTTTGCTTTTAATAACTTAATGCGTGCGCGCCGCATAACCCATAGGTATGTTCGCGTTCGAAAGACAAAAGAGAAGATCTTTCGAATTATTTGATATTTTCCCATGCGCGCGGAGCAGCCGCAACTATTGTACGTATAATTCGCCTTGCCAAGTTCGCGCGCTTATACTTATTATACATATACGTAAGTATATATAAATATACAGTAGAATTTTTCGTATTGCGAAAATTGACCTATTGCCACATAACCGCGTGTGCAGTGCAGTAGGGTAGACCGGGGTAATGGGGGTCAGTGGGTAATTGTGGTCACCCGAATTTTAAAGAAAATACAGATTTGTATGCCTCAAAACCAGTTTTATATCAAATCAAAAGTAAAATACTACTTATATTAATTCATAGAAACATCTTATTTCAATTTATTGAAAAGTTATACAAGATCTTAGTTTTCAGTGGTCTTTCATCTAAGAAAACATATTTATTAAATGAGTTTTATAAAGATTTTCTAGCATCAAACAATGTTAGTTTTGTTATTACAATATTTTAGAAACTCTAAACATACAAAATTTAAAAAGAAATAATGCTCAAAATGTTACGAATTTAGTTAAGTTTGATTGAAAAAATTACATTCAATTGGGGTAATTCGGATCAACGTGTTATTAAATGGCAGTCTGAGAAAAGAGGTTAGAGTCACTTGAAATTTCTATCCGATTTAAATCTTACTTCAAAAACTTATAGTGATAGAATTACGAACTTTACGTATAAATAATATTTATCACAATATATTTAAAGCTTGAAAAATATGCTAGAAGTGATTATTCTTCTTTTAATTAATAAATAAATTGTGATCCTAATTACCCCAACACTGAGTGTAATTCGGGTCATTTTCAATTTTTTTATTTCAGTTTCATATAAAATAAAATGTGTTCTCAGCTAAATTTTTCTTGTGCATATTGATAGCAGATGCTATAAACTAATAAAATAATTCTTTAGAATAAAAAAAACTGCTGTAAATAAAAGGATATAGCGGCCATAGCTTAAGTGACTCCCAATACCCCAGTCTACTCTATACATATATATAAAACTGTATGTGAGACCGCGCCGAGACGGACTTGTATACTTAATACCTACCTACGGGCTACGCATTGTCCAGAGAGGTTTGAAAGTGAAATTTACGTATACTGCACTAGGCAGCTGTTTGGATGCGGTGTATAGGTATATACAACATCGAAATGCAGCTTTATTTTATATACCCTCGGTTGCGCGCGCAACTTTCAAAAGTCGTTAAACCCTAAACAAACCTAAGGATCGAGTGCAATGAGAGAGCGCGCGCAATAGAGATACTCGTAAGAAATAAAAACTATCGCCAAATAGTCCCGGCGCGAAACAATGCGAGCGCATTATTCGGCGCGCTATGCTATAGGTACTAGGTACGGGTACGAGAATGAAGCGAGGAGCAAAAGCACAAGGAAAAGGAAAAGAAAAGGAAAAGTGACCAGCTGCTGCTGCGGCTGCTGCTGCTGCTGCTGCTGCTGCTGCTTGTCTCAAGGTGATTTTAATGCGAAAGTTCAGCTTTGGAACACTACTCTACCGATGGCGCGCTCACAATGGGTATTCATCGTTTTATTCCAGGTAAAGAAAGCGAATTAGATGGCCGGACGAGATTTTCTGTCCGGTGTTGGGTGTGTAATACACTTTCGTTTTGTTTCTTTCACTTTGGTTATAAGCTATTTCGTAATTGCAGTGCACGCGCAAAGAAAAGCCGAATTTGAAAGCTTGCAGCTCTATATTACAAAAGAGGTGGGTGCGATGTATTAAGTGGAGACGGAAAGTTTAAAAGCGCTTTCTTTATTGTATACATATATTCGTGCTAATTTTTCTATTTGATTGTATTTAATCCAAAACTATAGGCTGAATAATCTCGATGACACTCACACATGTTAGAATATACAAATAAAGCCAAGCCATAGTCAAATCATAAAATATTTACATACTCGTACCTATAGGTGGTTAAACACTGCTATTTTACGATCCGGAGAACATAGACTGCGTAGGTATTATTATTTCCTTCCTCAATTCATAAAAAAAAAATAAAAAAAACAAAGTAACCTCGTAATAGCGATTCCCAAAATAAATTTGAAAACAACTCCTCGGCATAGCAGTGTCGTGTATAGACCTCGAAAAACAAACCGCGCGGTGACTCGCAATGCCGCACGAATCGGAAAAAAGAAATGTCAAGGTACAGCCGCAGGTGCAGCAACAGAAGCAGCAGCAGCGCAGTTTCAAAGGAATCTCGGGAATGCCTAACTCTCGGACCATGACAATGCGACTCTCGGACTATCCCCGAGAGACTTGCTACTACTACCACACACAAGTGCGCGCGTGTGTGTCTGCGTGTTGAGTGCCCCTGACTGAGAATTAATCCCTAAGCGAGTAGCGCACACTAGCTTCTATATGTATAGGTATACACTGAGAAAAAAGATGTCTTGCATTAAATGAACGGTTCATTTACAGTACGATTAATGAATATCACTTATATTAAATACGAATACGCTTGTCATGAAGCTCTAGCTCTTAACTATTAACGTACGTTTGCATTTAATATAAATTATTCGTGCTATTCTTATAAGTGATAAGAATATTTAATAGATAATGAATATGTATTAAAACATATTTCTAAAATTAAATGAAATATTAAATGTATTACATGAGAGAGAGAGAGAGAGAGAGAGAGAGAGAAAGAGACTTAGTGTATATATCTCATAATGTTGAACTTACGAAATGAATGAATTCAAATACAAAATTTTTGGCATTAATTGATTGTCATTTAATATTAGTGAATCAGTTATTAACTTTTAAGACACGGCGGATTTGATATAAATCACCTGTTCAAGTGAAATATTCATTAACAGTAAATGAATATTCAATTCGCCATATTGAAATCCACAGTCATTAACATTAAATGATTTTTTCATTTAATGCAAGACATTTTTTTCTCAGTGTATGCATGCGTCGAATGCCAAGGCGTTTCTGCGACGACGGCGGCTATTTTTTGAGAGAGCGAAAAAAGTGATCACGGCGTCGTGAGAAAAGCGGCTCAGCGAAAATGTGTAGTTATATACCTATGCCAAGGTGAATAAGAAACGTGTAAGTGCAGATGTGTGTATGTTATAGCTATACTTATGCTTTTATCTATGCGGCTGCGAAAGTTTTTCGAGATACAAGTGGGAGTTTAGAAATCATTGTTACTTTAATTATACTAGTAGTAGATCATTTTAATGAAAATTCTGTAGTATCGTATATGTATAGAGAAGATTGTTTTTTATTATATACGAATAAGCAAAGATGATTTTGAGCAAACAAAGGTTATAGAAATCGCAACCTAGAAGTCAGGATTCATTGGTAAAGTTAAACGCGACGCGCATTCTAATAAGCTCACATCCCATATAATAATAATAATTGTCTCTATGTACAGGTATATAATAGGTATTATAAGGATTTAGAAAATGTTGGCGATCGCAGCAATAGCTAAATATCTGCAATGATTAAACAGCTCACTCAGATCCTGTGTGTGCACCTATACCCTATACCTATATACCTATATACGGTAATTCTAAAAAATAGTAAAATTCTTGTAGGATGCGCTGCACACGTGCACAGCAGCAGAGGAAGAGAAAATCAGTTTGTGACATGATTTTTTTATAATGCATTATAAATGGCCCTCGCGCGAGAACAAAACAATGGACACCATCCAATCTGAGCAAATCGCGCGCGCGCGTGCGACTATTTCGAGATATCCTTTACGTATAAACGTGTTAAAACCAGCGAAATGGGTGACCAAAAAAGGAACTGACTCATACTTATATTCCCCCTCCGCAAGCAGCCGCAATGTTTACACTTTTACAGACTCGCGCGCGCGCATTAACGCACATTAGTAATAATAGGTGCAGTATAACTTGAATTCGCAGCTCGTAAGCACGGCATATATCCGGCATCGATAATAAAGGCGAGTCTCGTTATACCGAGCACACACACCTAATACAAATATACATATTCTTAGGCCCGCACAGTGATCAGAAGAAGAAGAAAATAAGGTGTCTCGCGTATAATAATAAAAGGGAAGGTAAAGAAGAGAGGCAAAGACGATATCATACTATACTATAGCCCTGCAGCATCTGTAAAAGATCATGAACGGTGCAGTTTATAAGCTGCACGCGTGCACTGCAATATACGCGCGCACATAATGTAACAGTACTATATCTATGTAGGTATGTATATATAGGTATGTATATCTATATGTACTTAAGCGTCAGGCAAACATGCTCGCGCGCGCTATTATTCTCTTCTGAGTAGTGATGTACTGCATAGCCCGAGTTATACCTATAGTCGCGTGAGTCGCGTGTATTAGTTATATGCGCGGCAGTGACGTCATCTCTCATCAGGGGGGCCAGGGGGGCGCGAGGTGCGTCACGGTCTCGTCCGGTTGACGCGCGCCGCGCGCACCGACTCCCGCGTCTATATAGGTATACAGTCTCTCTTGCTCGAGAGCCGACAACTCGGACGACTCGCAGACGACGACTGGAGCTTGTCTCCTTTGTGTAATATCGCGTAGATCTTGCGGTATATATATATATATATAGGTAGCTGCGGAGAGTAGCTGTTATCGGTACGGGCCACTCCTATATATACCTATACCTATGGCGAATGCCGACCAACGCGCGATACACTTTTACGAGTAGCCGTTAAGGTTTTACTTGTGCGTGAGCTACGTCTCTGGGTGCTCGTCGTCTGGGTGCTGCAGGTATATTGTTTCTTCGGTGTTTACAAATTACATATTACAAGTAGAATTTCGTATTTGCTTAATATACCTTAATACAATAATCAATATAATAACAACAAATGCTAATTTTATTGATAATACCTCGATCGGCAACTGCAGGCTCTGCACACTGCACACCGCACGCCGCACACCGAACACCGCACACGTATAAAAAAGTCAGTGTACTGAGCGATAATCCTAGGATTGCGCAATTTATCGTAGCATTCGAACAGCTGCAGGAAAACATAATATTGTACCTGATGCTTTCGTCGATCTCAATCGAGTAAGCTTATTTAATTACGATAGGAAGCGCGACTTCGTGCATAAGGTCTTACATGCACCCATCGGAACTCGCTGCACTACTCCACATATTATATATGTTTTATTTATAAAGTAGGAAATCCGAGTTAGACGCGCATACCCATGGAAAAACAAAAAGAATCAAGATTCTACCGAGCGCGGCTGTTTACATAATTAGAAAGTAGTTTATCAGCTGGTGGTCGACCGACTCCTGATGTATACTCCGCGCAACTCGCCGAATGCCACGGCTGCAGTCATCCGCGAGAAAGCCTGCATTACCTATTATATAGAGGCTCATTATTATAGCCAACAGGATCGCTGCTGTACCGCGAGCACCGGCCGTTTTTCCAATTCCATCTCTCGACTCGATCGATGCCAGATGTACTGCATGCATATACATATAGCCGAGAGAAAAAAAACTATAGGAGCAAATTTGGAGATGAATGGGTCTGAACGGTGCAGGTGCAGGCCAACTTATGCGGTGGAGATTGCAGCGAATCGCGGGGGAGTTTTCCTTTACAGTTTATATACGAATTTTTCTTGAAAACAAACCATACAAGCTCTTAAAGCTCAATCGATATCTCTCTTCACGGTATTGGTAGACCAGTACATATACCATAATAAATGTATAAATAATAAGCAAGCTAACACCATTTTGCCTTAACATGATACAAATAATATCCGAAAATACCGAAATTGTACTAAACCAAACTTAAGTGCAGCAATATATAACAACGTGCAGGTAGGCACGAAATTCGCCTTTATAGGTATTTGAACATACAAAATCTTTACCACTTGAGTAATTCTCATGTTAAATAACAAAAAATTGACTATCTCCAAGTGATATGGGAGCGTTAAGAATATATCCAATCAAAATTCACGAGATATATATTAAGCAATATGTTTACAGGCAATGGTGGCAATAAGTATGTGTAAGTATGGATATCATGCATATATTGAATATAGTACGTCATTGTCTTGATAAGTATATATATATATACTAGCTCAAACCATATCTACTTACGCACATCTAATTCCTATATCAATATTACCTCTCGAACTTTGACGGATTCCTTTGCCACCTTTCCCATAATTGTTACGAAAATTGTACATTGTTTAATTCAAAGACCATTTAATTGTTTTCGGTAAAAATAATACGACCACAGTTTATATACGAAATTTATTTATATTGAAGCAATTAGTTCTACGTAAAGTATATTGATTAAAATTCCTCAATATTTCTCCACATCCAACCAATTCCCACCAGCTTAACCCGAACCCACTGTCGCGCCATTCAATCCTCCTCTAGATACGGCCAAAAGAATTAAAAGGAAATACGCATCGCGGTCTCTATATACTGTCGTACTATCATTACAACCGGCGAGTGCGCGTCACGCGAATTACGCACTTGAATGACGCGCTTTTGCGCAATCGCGCGCATAAGTAACATTCATCCCTGCGACCCTGCGCAACATATATACACATGCATACAATCCGCATCGCTAAACGTCGGTCGTCCGCGCGTGTATAGTATAATGACGGGGATATACACACGACACACGAGACACGACAATGAGGCGAGAGCGAAAAAAGGAAGCGCGAGAGATACACACGATGCGGCTAAATGATTCAGCGATGCTAATTGCTGCTCGTCTACTCGTGTGTGAGTATGGGAAGACAAAAAAAACGGCTCTCTGTGTGTATGTGTGTGTGTGTGCGTACATCGGTCGAATTGAAAGCGAAGCCTTACTTTTGCTTATACTTGTTGCCGCTGCTCCGCCGTGATTAAAATGTTAATGATGTGCACGTCTTGTTGGCGGATGGGAAATCTTTTCAGTTCTAGAGGTTTTCAGGTCGTCGGGACACTGACTTCACCTCTTTTGTTGGCTTCTAGTTCTTGTAGTTATATTTTTCGAGTGGACGCGCAGGGAAGTAAAGGCATTTTTTGTATGTCAGTGAGGTCCGCAGGCGCGAGCTCTGAATCAAACTCTATTATAGTTGGGTGATACACGAATTTTTATGCGAACAAAAGTGGTATTTTTGAATATGAGTCGCGCACTGTGCCAGTCTTTATGTCTTGAACTTTTGCATGTATAAATTAAGGCAGCTATTGGACGAATCAAGTACAGAAAAATCAAGTGGAAGAAGTTAAGTAATCGGTAATTATTTCGTTTCACGGGAAACACGTTAATTACATGAAAGTTTTCCAAACAATGTCTAAAATAAGACTAATATAGTAAATACGCAATAAGGTCGCCCATCACAGAGCTTAATGAACGTGGGAAAATCCTGATGTGTACGCGAGGGGATTTTTTTTTAATTGTTACACGCCTGTGCGAGTCCAAGAAG
>UELU01140266.1:6657-35586 GCA_900490025.1 Megastigmus dorsalis | reverse complement strand
AAAAAAAAAATAGATAAAATGAGAGCTTATAAGTTGAAAAATATATATTAGAACCGAAGATGCAAGCAAAAAAGTGAGCACGACGACCAAAGCGGGACCTAATCTAACAATATAGTGATATTACTTAATTACAATATTGACATTATCAAATTAATTGTATTTTTTATAGCAATTCTAGCATAAACAATCAGAATTTTCTATCGTGTCATGCATCTGTTCAGTTTCTCTCTCCTCTCTCACACGGGTAGATTTATACGGTCGAATGCGTCCTCCGACTTGGAGTGCACACGTAGCTGGAGGGTCTTATACCTTCCACCAAAGGTTTGAGGGATCCGTGCATCGCTCTCTGCGAAATTGACCTTTGCATTATGCGGACACTTACACGCCTGTTTTTAGTTCCACGCTTACTAGCCGATCCGGCGAAGTTACTCGAACATCGCCACAGGACTTTTGGGCTACCTATACAGTAGCTTAATGCACACGTTAGGAACTATATATAGGAGGAGGAAGTCGAGCAGAGGGTACGCTTTTTATCGTAATGGGTTCGTGGGAGGCGGCGTTACACCTCGCTTCACCCTTCACTTGTAAGTTTTTGCCCTGGCATCTATACAGCTGCGGACTCTCCCGCGCTGCATTTAAGCTGAGTATTATATACATTATAAACGCGAAGGGAAAAGCGCAGAAAACGTCGTGCGCGTCATTTTTGAAGATATTTGGATGATAAAAGGCTTGAGCGAGAGGGAAAAATTACGGGGATTAAGATTAATTATACAGGATTACCGTTAATTAAAATTTTTAACTGGTTAAGCCCACTTCTCTCTTCGTCGCTTTCTTTTTTTAATGTCCGTCGAGAAAACTGTGTGCTTTACATTACGCACTTTGCGTTTTTGTGAAAAAATCTTTCTAATAATTAAATGGAAGAGAATGCTGTTTTTATTCAGTGACCCATAAACAAGTGTGGCGGCTGCAAAGTTTTTTTTTTATGCTTTTGCGCATTTTGAATTGTTAAATAACAATTTCATGGTCTCGTTCATGCATAAAGAAATAGGTTTTAATATGTTGCATTAAAACCTTTTATACAGCTTAATTAAAAATATATATGCCAGTACTTAAAGTTATTCATTAAACAACATTTATTTATGAATACCATTTACATGCTGCCTTTAAGTATACACGTTTTCAATAATTAATAAGATATAACACTGTTTTTCAAAATAATCTCTAGTTGCACAATTATAATAGTCTCTGTCAATAAAAAAAAAGATATTTAAGATTTTCAAGATTTTAACCGGGAATAAAACTTGACAAATCCATACACACCTATGTAAAAACGCTTTTGTTTTTACACCACACAATCGCGCTCAAATATATACCTGTGAAACATACACGTCTAACGAACGTATCAATCCACATATGGATACCGTATATATAGATCCATCTCCAAACAAACTTGAGCCGAGTAAATACAAAATGTATAACAAAAAAGAGAGAGAAAAAAGGCAAGCGCAGCACAAACAAAAATCCAAGGGTTTTAGCACACCGCGACGTATACCTTCCTCTTTCAATAAAAAACACTATGTATATATCCGTCCTATACATCTATCTACCTTTTTCGAAAAAAAAAAACAAAGTAAAATGAAAAAAAAAAAAGAAAAACGGTCGTATAGAGTGGAGACCCGCGATCCGAGCTTTGCAGCAAAAAAATCGAGGTCGAACGCGCGCACCAAAACGTCCGCACTCGCGGGGGTGATGGCGAGAGCGAAAGAGACCGCTCGAGTGAGGAGAAATGCGCTCACATCACAGATACATATACACACACACATGTAAATATATATATATATATATTGTATGTCATATGCACATATAAGTGGTGCGCGTCTCTTTCTTCAGTGTTCCACAGAGCACGCGCGCGACATCCATTTAGCGGGCGGCTTGCTCGCGTTCAATGAAACGCGGATTAAGACTCGGCCTGTGAGAGGGGGTAAGAGAGAGAGGGGGGGGGTGGGAGGGGAAGGGGGCCGCGTGGGCTGCTGCACCATCATCAGAGAGAACGAGCTATCCCACTTTAAGAGTGAACGGCCCGTGCTGCGTACGCAACCCTCCTACTCGACCGCCATACATTCACTCACGTACAACACACGTACCCAGAGAGAGAGAGAGAGAGAGAGAGAGAGAGAGAGAGAGAGAGAGAAAGAGAGAGAGAAAGAGAGAGAGAGAGAGAGAAGTTGAAGCACAAAAGAGCGGCGTCAGGTTTACAGCACGCGCGCACTCTCCTCCACTCGGCCAGGTCTTTTACCTCCGAGTGATGCTGTGCTGCTGCTGCTGGTGCTGGCCCTTTGTAAGAGTAAATTACGTGATAAATGTAAGAAATACGGGGGTGGGGATGGAGCTAGCTGTAGAGGGATTTTCTCGATTGGTGCAGCAGCCTAGGGTAGCTGGATATACTTTCGCTCTAACAAATTGCATCGCGCTGCTCTATACGAGACGATTGTGAATTACGCATGGCGTAAATGACTTAGGATTGTACTTTATTCTTCGATAATATGTTTGTACGTTTTAGAGTGAAGTAGAAGAGTGCGAGTATAGTGAATCGCTTAAGTTTTTTCTAGTGGCTTTTGATTTTACTCACGTACATCGACCGAATGTCGTTATTCGAATCGCACACGACTCTCCTTACGAATTATATGGGATTGTAGATTCATGAAAGTTTATTTGCTTGATAGGAATGTTTTTTAGTGTTTATTGATACTGAATGAAGTATATAAAAGCATTGCATTGCTCTTGAATACATGAAACATAGTAAGTTAGGATAAAATTGCTTTTCTAACTTTAATATAAGTGCGTTAAAAATTGTCATATAAATGGATAAATGTGTCTAGTATATTTTTGCGAAAATCGTATATGAACATTTTAACTAGTGAGAAAAAAATCTGCTTTTTTTGGTTATTGAAACTGCAGTTGAAGCACGTGACAGTATATAGGAGACTGAAATTTTTAAAAATCTTTCAATCAAAGTTAAATTTTTACTTTGTTAAAACACGCTACAGAATTCAAATTTGAAAAGCCATGAGTGAATTTATTTCTTTTTTAAATATGGAATATATAGTACTTCGTTTTTATAGCACCTTTACCTATGAACTACATCGCAAGTGTAACGATACAGTATAGAGAAGAGCTCGCATCGATGGCATGGCAGACACCTATGCAGCTATTCCATTTTTCTATCTTGTTGTTTTTCACTTTTTTATGTGATGGCGAATCTCAGCGTTGGCGATACAGATAAAAAAAGCTGCACTTTGCGAGCGTACAAAAGCAAACACTTTAAAAAAATAGATCTGTTTAAGGAAAAGGATATATCACGGAAACAATACTGGCCGGCAATGATTTATTAGATTTTTCAATGTCTTCCCTTTTTGTTCTTAACTTTCATTACTTTCATCATTTCTCCAATAATGTGAAATTATATCAATGAAATATGTAGTTTTATTTATGAGAGGACTTAGCTTATTTTTAGAAATTAATCAAAATTCACAAATTGAGTTTTCATGTGAATTTTGATGAAATTACAATTAAATTATGATTGAATTTACATGGAGGATGCATGAATGAATGACTTTAAATCTAAATATCAATAAATTTCCATGAAATTATATACACAGAGAAAAAGCTTAGAATAAAAATTATTATGTTCCGTAGTATGCGTGAGCCATACAAAATGAGAAAAATTGTTGTCTTTTTATAAAATTTACTATAATTGTAGTAAACTTTTTATATATTTTTTATATTTAATTTACAATATTATATATTATATTTATAAAATTATAGTACATTTTATAAGTAGTGTAGAGTTAGTGAGTATGTCCCACGTTTAGAACAGAACATAGTAATTTTTAATGTAACTTTGTTCTCTCGGTACAGATATTAAAATAACTGAAAAGCGGACTAGTGACTTCGAGATTGAGGGCATCGTTACAATATATCATCTTCGAAATAGCAAACAATAATGTAAATCTACATATCTAGAAGAGTTATTGCACAAGCTCAATATTTTGAAAAGAGTAAGATAATATCAATTAATGGAATATTTGATTTTAAAACAAATAGTAATCCAGCGAGTAAATAATAATATTGGATTAGGGGTGCGGATGAATGAGCTTCAAATAATTGCGTACGTAGCTATACTACAGTTGTTATATACTTAAAAATAAAATGCAATAAGAATTGATTCTTACGAACCACTTCTTAAATCTATTTCTTTAAAAAGTCTTTTAACATTCATTAAGCAAAATATATTCCACTTACGTTAATTACAGTACGTCTAGCTACTAAATGCATTGAATCGAAATAAAAATGGTCCCCGAAAAGCTGGCGAAAAGCTAAAAGCACATGCACTATTTATATACCCTACCCGATCCCATTTTGAAAGCAGAATATATATATATATATATATAGAACTCCGACGCTTGTAGGTTGCTCCCACGCGACTATTCCGCACGCGTACGCCGTCGGTGATTTCTCTTTCTCTCTTGTACGAAGTGAACAGTAGTAGTAGCTATAGGAGGAGGCAGTCGCGGTAGCGCGTACGAGAGAGCCAACGTATCATAGTTGCATTGATTTTTCTACGTTGCACGTGCGGCTGTTCGTCGAGGTGTTAAAACGTTTATTAAATCGCACAGTTATAGAGCTCGACATATGCGAGAGATGCACTATACACGTATATATATGCGCTCACAGCTAATAAAAGCATCGATTTTATTTTCTACTCAGTCATCACGTCGCACACTCAAATTCAAACACGCGCTAGTTGCCGATGCCGATACGAAATTACTATAGATGCGTCTCACAGTACCAATTGCGTATAGCTGTGAATTCTTTTCTAACTATTAAGTACTTTACGTAATAGAAAACGATTGGTGAAATGTGTTAAAATGAGATGACACACTAAATTTGTAGAATCATATTTGGGCCTGTACAATTTCATTTTTATATTTTGTCTCTATTTCAATTGACTTGTAAACATATATATTTTTTTACGTGAGTGCGCAAAACGCGACTTTTCATGTTAGTTTCTTTTGTACAAAGTACAAAATTCGAGCGATTGTAGCAAGGGTGTGTAAAGAGTGATTTGCAATATGAAAAGTCGAGCTAGTTCGCTAAGTTAGAAAAAAAAAAAGGATATAATTTGTCAAACGAGCGAAGCGAGTTTTTTATTATTTTCAAAAAATTCCTCTCGGTATTTATATGTTTCGTTAAATATAAAAATCGGCAAGGTAGGACCATTCCGATCCTAGTACATCCCCTCAAGGCATTACTGTAGAAAAATTATTGATTGATACAAAAATGCATCTCATAATAAGAACTATAAGATTGACAGATGAATAAATTTAATTCACGAGGTCATAATAACTAAACACTGACATAGATGCAGTGTAAATAAGAATCAAATAAATTGGAATAAATGTTATTTGTGTACTGGGTAAGGATGATGGATTTAAAGCGAATAATATTTATTCGACATAAATGAAGATATATTAAATTCATAAAATTCTGTATTAAAATACTTTGACATATATTATTTGGTAATAATAAATAAGTACAGTTTGTAAAACAAAATATGACTGTCACACTCATTAAAAAAAACAGTATGAAACAAAAACATAATGTAGATTCAGCAACTTTTTTTCAACAGGCGCAAAAACTACTTCCCTCAACAATATTGGAAAAAGCTGTGTATACATATTCGTCAATGGTAAAAAAAAAACTAGTATTCCCGAACCGATTCCGTTTTCTTTTTGTCTCGACTTTTATAACTTCTCTCCGGGTGCCAATAAAAGTGCCGCACGTACGGTGCCTCCGAACTTCTCTCCATCTCTCTTTTTCTTGCTCTGTACATCCGGATTGTCTTTCCTCTATACTTTGCAGTCAAACCTAAAAAAAAAAGAAAAGAAAACAAAGCGACAAACAAAAACAGGGAAAAGGAGGATAACAAAAATGACACTGCGGATAGTAAAAGGTCGAAATATCTTACTCGCGAATTCCTATATTTCGCAAAGCGAGAAAAGTGAGCAAGAACAGGAGGTATAGCTTCTGTTCGCTTCCCCTCTCGCTCGCACACAGACTGTCGATCCCATTATTTCGGGATTATCGCCGGTCCTCGCACAATGAAACGTTTCCTGGATACCACGCGCTACGCTTCTCCATCTGTTGGGCTTTGCACTCTTGGCCGGTGGTCGGCCGACTGGAAAGTTATGCAAATTGAAGCCACTCGTGGAATTTACGTCATTTTACACATGCGACCCGCACGAGGGGATGGCGATATGCCGACGGCTGCTGCTGCTACCCCTTAACAAAATGAAATTCCAGTAGCTCAACTTGGGATTTTCCTGCTGCCCTGCCTCCCCCCCTCCCCCTTCCCCCGCGAGCGCTTATGGTTATATGAGTACGAGATTTGATTGTGGATTGTTTTATGCGTGATCGAGGTTTCACCTCCCTATTTATTACGCGATTTCAGACGTTGTGATTCGTCATTGACAGGGTAAAAGGGCAAGAATTATGCTACGTCTGATTTTTGGATGATTATAGAGGTATTTCTGACCAGTAATGGATTTTTTTTTAAATTGGCGGCAATATTACGATAATGGAAAATACGCAAGCCAAAAGTTTGTTCGTATCGAATTTTCTCATACTTTTTTATTTAAAAATTCTCGCCTTCATGTCCTAATATAATTATAATTTATCAGAGTGTTTCTCATAAAGTATATAAATAATTTTTATTAAAAATTATTAATTATAACTTAATGAAACCAGAATTTTTCACAGCACAGTTTTAAAAATTAATCATTCTGAAGTATAGAAAAATGTTAGTGATTTAAAAGGTTACGGTGATATCTCAAGTGTGCTCGAGGTAAAATTGCATATAAGTGAACCGCAAAGCTAACACGTCAAGGGACCGTAGAAAAAAATTGAAAATTATTTTTAAAAATATTGAGTTTGCTAACTATACCTTGCGTTCCAGTGCAGTTACATAATTATGCCAATTATGCGAGCGCTAAAAAATATTATTATTAAACGCCCATAGCAATAAGAGCGATTCACTGCCTGCAAGTTCTCCATTAATTAACAAAGGTGCACCATGTTTTTTACGATGAATAAAAAGAAAAAGGTAAAAGAAAAGATGTCTAATTTTAAGGGTAATAAAGTCTGCCGCGTAATGGCGGGTCATTCAATTAAATTCGCTAAAATGTATAAAAGGGTGCATCGAGGAGGGTGAAGGCGCCTAGCCTAGGTTAAAGTTAACGAGATGCTTTAATTTAAAGGGTTTCCTTGTGTGCTCGCGACGCTACTCCAGCAAGGCCTTATCCCTTAGCTTTTGGTACACTAATGGAAAGGTGAAAGTCTACCTGAGTTCATACTCCGATAAGTAAAGCGTGCAGCGATAGCGAAGCCTCGTGGCAGCGATGTCTCTCTGTGTTTGTGCGCATTTAATAAATATAAGCGCGTGATATAAACGTTTGAACGCTGCACTGACGTATTTATATACATATACTTTACATGGGTGCAGTATTATAGTGACTCCGAGTTATGCTGACTATTCGCTCGGGAGCTTGACGAAATTTAATGTACGGAATTTAACGAGTTACGTATATATATATATGCAGTTTATGCGATCAATTATGCATCAACAATGCGTCAAAATATTCCACGATGGTTGCCTGGCTTAAATTATTTTGTCGGGATTTGTTTTACTTTGATTTATGGTGCTTTAATTTTTTTAAGCGTTTGCTTAGGACAGCTGTGAAGTGTGCTAACTAGATTACCTGCTAAATATAGGTTCATACAATTATTCAACATGTATTCTTGTAAAAAATATTATTTTTTTTATTTTATTGATGCAGTTACTGGTTCGTGAAAAAGTTTAGTGCACTTCAATGCGATAACGAATCAATCCGATAAACATGCCAATGTAATTTGGTGCAGTTTATTGGCCAGTCAATTAAATTGATGGAGTTTGAATTTCTTTACACAAGTGCAGCTATACGTATTTTAAAAGCGTCCAGTATAAATTTTTATAAATTCATTTCAAACTTTAATGCAATTTTGTAATTAAATGCTTGCAATAGGCAGCAATGTCAAGTATCTAAAACGTTTTTATTTCATTTTAGTAATTTAATATATCCTCTATTAAGTACATCAAAATCAATCATTTATGTGACCTATCTAAATTAAAGAATTAATTTTTAAAACAAAAACAGTATTTTCATATAGCGGTATATTAACTTATTTAAGCGGATATTAACTCTCGTACAAATACGTCATCGTGCCTCGGACGCTACGCTCGCGTAATATCTACTCGTGCAGGTAGTTAATTATTTAATTTTATAAGCACTAAATGGTAATAAAAATAGTCTCATTAATATTATATTCTATATTATATTATATAATTGATTAGATTAATTATTACATCATTTTACTGACTTATTACAATAAAATACGATGTACACTTAATGTAATGTATTCCCGATGAAAATAAAGAAATAAAAATACCAAACTATCTCCGGATTACAGTAAAATGGAGTCCAGTATAAGTTGTCTATACAAACAAAGCTTGCAATAAGCAGACGCGTGTTTTTATTAGTCGTAAAAGATTTACTACCATCATGTGTTCAGACTAGAATTAGTAAAGTGTGTAAAAATTATGTAAACCGTGTATATGTACACCTGCCATATTTATTATGCCTTTATCTAGATCCGTGCATAACTAGAAACGTATTCGAAAAATATATGAATGAAAATTACCTGTATATTTTGATGTGCATCTTTTGATTTCTTAAAAATTATATAAGCAAACAATAATTTTGAATATGCATGTTTCAGTAAAATCTGTTAACCTAAGCCAAACTGTATCTGTGCAGCTTACTTCAATAAACCCGATTGGATTTCGAAAATAGCATGCAAATTTATTCTGATCTTTGCCCGATACCATCAATCTTACGAAGAAAGGGATGACACTCAAATTGAGTGACTGCTTGCTTCACTCGTTTGACAGACAGCCGCTAGCTCTATTCTCTTTTCTTACTTGATAGGGATAAGATTTTTTCAAAATGTCATTGGGTAAAGCTCTGATTCTGTACAATTAATGTTCAGAATAATAGGAACGCAAAATAATAATATTTGCATATTATTTTAATATTATTTTCCTTATATATCGGTGGTTAAAGATTAAAATATTAAATAAAATTATTCCTATAGATATTGTTTCTTCATCACATATAGAATGATTTTTGAATATCAAAACTACTGTTTAGGTTAAAAGCAATTTCATTTAAAATTTCATTATTCAGTTCTTACTAAAATAAGTGAGTTTTCACTGAAACTCTCATAACTTATTCTATATGTCCAAAATAGATTACAAGGTGCAATTTTACGTTTCTAGCTCTTGGACTCGATTTTTAATGTAATATTATTTTATTTTTGTGAATAATAGTATAAATACTTATATGCTAATAACTTAATTATCAATTTTACATATATATATACACTAACTGTTTCAAATTCATTAATGCGGTTTCCATTTTAACAACAATTGTGACCGTGTCTATTTTTATTTACACTTTAAATACGATGAAAGTCAGAAAAAGGTAATAGACACTTTACAAGTAAAAAGTATATTATGACACTAAGAACACTTTTATTCTCATTTGAGTATGCATTGTTAAAAGCCACAAAGGAAAATTATGACTGCAGTTTCTTTGTACACTAGATGAGAGATTCTCCATAACCTAGAGCATAAAAATCTTTAATTCAAAAAGTTTATTTCCTCTCCAAGTGACGCGAAATTAAAAAGCCATCGCTTAAATTGCAGCTTTAATAAATGTCTCACCACATTGGGTTGTATCTACTTGGAAATGTTTTCAATGCCAATTTTAAATTAAATTTTTTATCAACGCTTTATTTATAGATGCATACTGTTTATCCAGTTCATCAACTCATTGAAAGAAACGTCCAAATAACTTAAGCCCAAGGAAACTAAAAATATTTCGTCAGAACAGGAGACTCCGAGGATTCGCATTTCGCTCCGTCATAGTGGGCGAGCACAGGAGCAGCGCCAGCGGTATAACCAACGAAACGCAACATCGGCGCGAGTATAACGACGCCGACTGTTCATGCGTTTTCCTCGTAAACCTGTCGAAAATTCCGCGGATCACTGTTGAGGGAGTTTTGAGCGAAGGGATATTCGCTGATGCGCGACTATCTCTCTTGATATTGAAGCTTTCTCCCGGCGTCGAATCGCGGAGATTACGTACGGACTGGCGGAATGATTCGATAGGTTTCGTGAGCCGTTTGTGCGAGATTTCCGCGGCGCAGCTCTCGAGTGAAGTAGGCAAAGGAACGGGATATACGCGGACGTGGCGAAATCATTTGTCAGTGTCGTGAACTAAGCCTCTGCCGCAGTGTCTTTAAGCGCACGGCTGACTTTCTGCGCGCCTTTGGTAAAAGAACTCGCAGCTGTATTCAATTCTCTGTTTTGCTTCCTGGCTCTCGAGAAAGACATTAGAGGGTTTCAGCTTATTTTAATGGTCTGCGCTGTTGAAAATCTAATGTTTATTATTATTATTATTATTATTATTTTGTTTAATTTTGACGAAGCCCAATGTAATATTGGGAAAATCTGTATGAGTTTAAAAAATGAATGAAACAGAGTTTTACTGCCAATAGCTTTACTCTCAAGGTATTTTTAACATTTAAAATAAGTTATTATATAATTTACTCTTATGGAATTCAAATTCTGTGTTTATTTATATAATATGCAAGTTGGAAAATTAAATAATTCAGTCCAGTCATCTGCACAAGCTCAAACGGAATAGAAAAGTAAAAAAATAACATTACATAAATTACGGGATTAATAAAAGCGCACTTAAAGCTTTGCATTAATTAATGAAATACAGTAAATAGCTAATATTCTCGAAAAACGTACAAGGCCCTTTAATCTGTATTAGTCACTAGCCATTGAGCTTTGAAATATTGCGAGTGCAATATGCTCTTCACAGAGGCTTAGACATGACAGATTTACCACAAGTGTGAATGTACAGTTATGATTGATCGCTAGAAATACATTCGAAATGAAAGAAATCGATTAAGATTTATAGTTCTTTCTCCATGAAATGGCCGAGAGTAATCGGAAAGTAAAAGTCATTTTTCATATTTCATACATTACACCCAACATGCTGCCCCGCGTGTTTACGAAACCTTTGAAACTCCAAATGCTTCCTTATGCTTTTTACTTTTTCCATCACTGTTCCTAAAATAGAACAAGTGCGACGATACTTAAGAGAAAACCAGTATGACAACTTATGATAAATAGATAAGTAAAACATACCATAAGGGCTACTTGTATAAAAAAATTATGCAATAAACGTTCCTATTTAAAACACAAAATAAATTGATGTATATAATTACGTTTAAAATTTATTAGTATGTAATTAAGACACTTCATTGTAACTGTTTCAATAGAAATTAATTTATATTGCACATCAGAAATTCCAGAAATAAATTAAAATTTAAACCGGTAAAAAGAATACTTTAGAATATGAATATAAATTTTGACGTTAATATTGCGATGACGAACGCTGGACTAGCAGTTCATCATAAATTCATGAGTAGCGCTTCCAGATGTTTTACGAAATTGTTCCACGAAATAATTCGCCACACGTATGAAGCGGTGTGTTCCTATTTTAATTAAAAAACTAATTTCCTGGAAAAGAAAACGTAAAAGGAAGAAGAACAGCACACATTGCTTCGTCCAAGAAACAACGACAATTTGGGCACTTGACGTTGGGCTAAAGGTTTGGACATGCTGGTCGCGTTTGTTTCGGTAGCTCGGAGAATCGCGTTGTAATTACTTCCAGCGGTTCTTGTATCGACACGGAGAACACCAAGCCAATGTACGCATCCGTGTGAGGCTCTCGGTTGCTTGCCTATGCAGGCAAGCGAAAGTTCACTCATTATATTACCATCACAGGCCACGGTTTACGTGTATACACACACCCACACACACACACACACACACACTCGCATTTTTAAACAACCAGTCTGAGTGGACGTCTGGAAAGTTTAGTTTGGGGTTTACTCTCAGATTAAGAGCGAATCGAATATTCCATTCTGGGTTCGGATACTCTGTGTAAAAATTAGAAGATTACAGTTGAGCAGTAGTCTTAACACACTGTTTTTTTGTTTTGCTGAATTAACATATCTAATTTTTTTAATCAAATATTTCGATTTTAATCATATAGAGTACTGTGTGCTGTATGTAAAACTTTTATTGCATTAAAAGAAAAAAGATGGCTATATAGATTACAAAATATGGAGCATTTTTCAAACAGAATCCTCGACAGAATCAACTTTCGAAATCAAAAGTAAACTAAGCCAATTACGTGTCAAATTTCAAATTTAAAATGGCTACTATATCTAGAAACACACAAAATTAATGAAAGAGTTTCAAGTAGTCATCGTGTGTACAAGGATGTACTAATAACGTGTTAATATTCAATCTTTATTAACAATGTTTCTTATTTTGTAATCTATACATATAATCATACAGTTTACCAAGCTTTCCTCTATCAACTCTTCAAGATAGGGACTGAATTCCTTATAGTGATCGAAAGTAAAGTTTTGGCTAATAAAATAAAACTTAGCTTATACTTATTTTCAATGTTGAAGAAAAATTGAAAATTCCCACTTATATTCAGTATTTGTCTACTGTGCTACTACGGTTTGATTATAAAAGTGAGACAATTAATTTTTTGTCAATACCCGAGGGAAGCGGAAAAATTCTTATTAAATTAATTTAATTAAATAAATACGTATTGGCTTTACATTTGAGTGTCTAAATATATATATATGTAAAACTTTTCATCAATAAAAGATTTTTTTTGTTCCACACTGTACCTTTAATATATTAATTACAGTTGTGAAAATTATTTTTTTGCTGAATTTTAATCAAAGATATAGAGAGATATGCGATAACGAACGTTACTTATACAATATTGCTTGAAATCTCTAATTAATTTTCATCTTGAGAATGTTTTTTTATCTGGAATAAGGGATCATTGCGATAACTTTCATCACGTAAGAAAATGGGTCAATGGAAGGTTAGAAAATAAGGAAATAGCAGAGTGTGGAATCCCATTTAATGCACTTCCATCAGAATCATAAAAAAGCCTTGTAAGACCTGAAATGAAAGAAACTCGGTAGATCAGAAAAAGTGAGTGCAGGCCAGAAGCGACCAGCGTTTTTTCGTCCTCGTTCATTCTCTGAGTTTTCTTGTGATAAATACAACCTTCACAGTTGCAGCTCTTAATCACTCCATATTTCTGACCTACCTTCTGACGAATATGACTACTCTTTTCCATTTCGACATCTGCCAGTCTATTATATACGAAAATTAACTCAAACAGCTCATTATAACCGAGGAACGTCACATTAGATATTACACAATTTGCTATTTCCTATTTTAAATACCATTTATTATGAGCGGGTTGTAATGAACACAGCTATTTGTATTCAAATATTTTCTTTCGTCTTTTCAATTATGCAATTGCATTTATTAAAATAAATAATAGATAGATTTTTATTATCAGAGTTGTAACAATTAATGATAATTAGTTTATTTTATTATAAATATAAGTATGATTAGAAGGGACTGATTTCACAATAGTTAAACTTCCAGCTGAATTTTTTTATAATTATCGTTTCTTAAATTCTTGTCTTTTTTAAATTCGATACCGATAGATTATTTATAATTTGAATGTATTTTGGATTACTTCGTTTCATATACATTGAAAGCTACAAAAACAGAATATTTTTAATTTTTTTGATTGGTTCCATGTTTCTTTTCCCAAATTAATAACGAGTTCATCCAATTTTTTATAAAAGTTTTTATGAGAAAAGTCAAGATTAGAACATAACAAGTATTTTGTCAATGTTTGGTTAGTAAACTTGTTCATGTTTTTGTGAAAGATTTAATTTTTTTAATGCAATTTAACTATTTTTCACTTATGATATTAAAATTTTTTAATATAATTTAATTAATAAATGGATATTTATATGGAACAAGCGAAATTATTCATTAAAAGATGGCGTAACGAATCAGTCTCGAAATTTCACTGATGAACAATTTGAGCGCTAACTGAAATTTGGGTCGCAGCTGGTACATACCGTACTTATTTTTTTTTGCCCGAAACTTATATATACACTTGGTAGGTATATACACATTTTGCTTAGCATAATTGCGTCGCATTATTGCACTCTTTATTCGAGATCGAGATTACCTAATAGCCGTTCCACTTTAAAAGGACATTCCGGTATCAGAATCTTAATCGGACAATTTAAATTTTATTATACTTGCAATGCCGCCACCACGCTTCCGCTGCATAATAGAAACAAATGATTTTAATATACCCTTTTGCGCACAAATTGCCTTCTTATACCGAAGGAAAAAAACTCTCTGCTTATTTACTTTAACACAGAGCTAAATTCGCTTGACAAACAATTCGTTTGAGAAAAACGTGGCATAATTATTCAAGGAAAAAGAAAGGAGCCATTCCACAACGTCTCGTGCCGGACAGCGTGCAGTTTCTCTTTATATGAAGCGTCCGCGTCCGCGCGCGCGCGAAGAAAAGCATAATTAGACATCTGAGAAATAGCCAAGAAGGATCTCTCGAGCTGCATATATAAACAGACAATTTTCAAATTCTTGGTAAAAATTTGCCTTTAGAAAAGCAGATTAAAGCGCGGCTCGCGGTTTTCATGAGCTAAAGCTATTTAAGGGTCGGGCTCCGGCGCCTTTACGTTGCATCTACTTTTTTTATCTGCTCTCGTGGCTAAACATTGCTCAAGGTGCTTGGAAGTTGCGGCACGACGCTCGAATTCCAAGCCCCTATTTCTTGAGGACAATACATAAAAAAAACTTCATTCATTCGCAAATGAATAATGAGAAATTTTAATGAATTTTCACGCTGAGAAAAATATTAAAACGTCATACAAAGAGTATATACGTATTCAAATTCTTTATAGATATTGCACAATCTTTCAGGACTCATATTTTTTTAATGCTGTAACTAAGATTTTCGTTTATTTGAAATATTATTAATATTTTTAATTAATTTAATTATATTTATTTTAATTTACAAGGAGTAAAATACTCAGGAAATCTTGATGAAAACAGTAAAATAAAACAAAAAAATCATGTGAAAAGTAGATCGAGTCCAAGTACAGTACGGCGTTTATTTTTTAAGCGAGTTACATATTATACCAGATCCAAGTATTGATTATAAATCATTTTTATATATTTATATACACGAACTTTAATATACAATGCACTGTCTTTTATTCGCACCCATCAAAGCGTTGATTAAACAATAAGAAACACACCAAAACAGGAAATGCAATATTGGATAAAATTCCATGTGCGCATTGGCCTAAAATCCAAACCCTCCATTCTTCCAATCGAACTTTTGCAAAGAATTCTCACCAGCTATTTAATACGAAAACTCTTCAAAAGCCAAGTAGCAGTAGCTACAGTCAGAGCAAAAATTTTTATAACGAGCATCCCGAGTCTCGCAATAATTCAGAGCTCTCAGCCTCTTCTCTTCCCCTCTACACACAAGTTAAACTCGAGCCCGGTTTACTTGCTGGGCGCACCCCGAGAGAAAGTAACAAGAATCTCGTGTACTGTATATAGTGCTTCGGCGAGCCTCCGGATTTGTAATTAAAAAGGCCGGAGAGAAGCCGAGAGAGAGAACCGTAATTAATTTCACAAAAGCGCTCTCATCCCATTCGATCCCATCCCCTACTACCCGTATAGTACAATACAAAATATATATATACTTTAACAATGTACACGAGATCGATGACAAGATGGGGGGTGGGGGGAGGAAGGGAGGAAGGGAGGTTGAAGAGAGAGTAGAGTCAGTAATGGAATCCTATGATTTAATCCGTTACAGATGGAGGAGTCGTGGGTGGTTCGAGGGCGGGACCGGTGGTCACACCGCACACCCTTGAGTTAACGGCGCGGGGCAGGGTGACGCTGCTCCAGGCGCCTCCGGACACAGCGAGGGCTTACCTGCCACCGGAGTACCGGCCCGGACGCGTCTACTCGGATACCGACTCGGAAAAGGTGAGCAACTATATCTATATCCTATCTATCTCTGTCTCGGTCTCTGCGTGTTCTCTAGCATATACAGCTGACTTTGATTTTCGAGAGCCGCGTACATAGCTGCACGAAATGTAAATTGACAAGCGGCGGCGGCTGCGAGGTGCGGTGTTCGCTTGCGGCTCTGTTGCTGCTCGTTGGAGTCGAGGAGGTGGCCGTCTGGTTGAGATTGCAAACCTTTGCTCGCGAATCGCGCTGTATATAGGACTTTTGGCTTTGTTGATTTGATTAGGGAATCGCTGGTGTAGACCGAGTCAATGATTCAACAATAACAATACGTACATAATGGTTCTGCGATGACCGCAAGTCAATATTATAACATATATTGCGCATCAATTTTAATTGGATTTTTTTCTTTATTTTCTGCTGCGATTCAATACAAATAGCCAATCATAATTAAAATCGTAAGATCAGGGAAGTAACAAATCAACAATAACATAGCGTATTATAATGATTCTTTATTGTCGAAAATCAGTAGTATAACATTTATTGTGAATCAATTTAAATATCCTTTGACTTTATTTTAAACCTACCATAATCAAAACCTATTGAAGATATGAAATGGTGGTAGTTAAACGATATTCACAGCGTACAATCATGATTTCGTGTACATTTGCTCGTAGTCATTCACTCGCTGTGCAGCTCTACCGCTTAGTCCGAGCTTTAACTTTTTATTTCTGTCCTCTCCCTTCCTCTTCCCTTACTCTTCCCACCCCCCACCCATTCCTCGCTTCCTGCCTCTTTCAATAGCAGCAGCTCAAAAGGTTACCCATTGATTTATAAAAGTTCGAGCCGCACCGCTGGACTGACGCCGTGTCTTTTTATCGCTGACTCCATCATTTGTGCGCAGAAGTCGCCTTTTTTATTTAATGAATCTTTTCTTAACATTGGGAGTTATCCAGGTTGACTCGAACTCTCGACCCTTGGAACTTCTTCGTCAAGTCGTTCTCGTTGGATCGACCGCCTTCGAAACTTCACTCTCGCGGGTAATCTACATGTAGCGAGCACATTTTTATTTCGTATTGTTGTGAAACAGTCGCGGGTTTATTAGCTACTTCGCTTTGCATTATCTACGCTGCGTCGCGAGCGCTGATTTACTCTCTCTCTCTCTCTCTCTATATATATATATATATATATAAATATTTGTGTATGTAACATATGCGTGATGTTAAATATTTCACGTTAATTGTTGGCTCCTATTTAAATTATTTAAATCTCCATTTTGATAATGTCAGTTTGAAATCTTGTGTATTCATATATAAATTAATATTTTGAATTCCTATTAAAGATAAATGAAAATAACATTGAGTGAATAACAGATGCCTGGCTGGAATATACTAAATCCATAAATTCATAAATAACGCACATGTGACGTGGCAAAAGACAATCACGTATAATTGAATTACACCAAAATAACGTAGCTTTGTTGATCTAAAGTTAACACATTCGTTTGTTGTGATGCATATAAGCTTTAATGAATTTAAACTAGTTTGCTATTATAAAATGAATTGAATTTTGAGAAAATACAATATGTAAATGTTATTAAAATTTCATACATGATTTCGTAATATCCTACTGTATTTATCGGGATTACAAACTGTTCTATCGGTTAGTATTTCTGCTATGATTCTAATTGATTCTGAGAAGTTAAGAGTTAATTAATTCGTTGTAATATAACTACAAAATATAAAAGTAAAAATTTAATGTATAAAAGCTTAAAAGAACTGAATTGATTTAAAAATATTCTTGGAATTAATATACATATTGCAAATTTCAGGTAAACGATTAAACTAAATATTTAGTTTTAAAAACTTTTTCCACTGAAAATTTAATCTAAAACATTCACACACATTTATAAACTTGCGGCATGTGCTAATTATAACTTTAACATTTTTCTGAATTATCCAATTATGAAAAGTAGGGTGATCCGGAACCGACACGTCACAGTTCATTTTAAAACTTTATGCATCATCAATTTTTAAACCGGTGAGTGGTTAACACAGTACAGTAATTCAAACTATCCTGCACATTTTTCTTCCATTTAAAATTAGTACATTATAAATGTTATAAGAATATGAATATATATAATTTGATTACTTGACACGTAACGAGTAGCACTTGGTACAATTGAAATTTGAATTATCGTAGGAACATTCGATCGCAGCAAACGTAGCGGAAACAGATTTGAAATACGAGTTTTTTTTTGTAAAAAAGAAATAATGTTTCCGACCGCATTAACGCAATATCGAGGCCTATACGAATCTTTGAAAGGCAGCCGCGCGGCATATCGATTATCCGCGAGATGAAAAATGCAACGTAAGCCGCGTCCGTATATATATATTCGAATCGTAATGAGGTTATTTTCTACTCTGCACCGCTGTTCACTCTATAAATAACTATCGGAAATCGATGCGACAATCGTGCCCGCACGCCCTTAACCAAATAATAAAGAAAACGATGTTAAGTCGTAATAATGCGAGCGCCGCTAAAACGGGCCACAAAGGGTTTCGCCAATGATAGGATAGATCGTGCCAAATAAACGTACGTTTATATATCCACACACGATGCCATAAACACACACGATGCGAGGTACAGGCAGAGAGTTGGACTAGGATAGCTGCTAATCAATCTTCCGGCACAGCGCGGCGAGAAGCGGATGGGTACGGGGTCAGGGGGCTTTATGTTTAAATCGCGTGCAACCGGCCTCGGCCGTTAAAATGGAACTCGCGAGAGTGCTGCGCTGCTCTCATCCGCGTGCAAAGTGAATTTAAATAGCTGCAATTAACGTATGAGCGAATCCTCTTTACAGGCTCACAGATCTGTGTATATGCCACGTGGGGTCGGTCTTATACGCGCGCGCACACACACACACACACACCTAGAACACATCATGTACGTATAAATACACACACATCGAATTTCGAACGATGCGCTACGTGGGAGAGCTAAAACGAGCGCGCGAGTTAATTTAGAATACGTGAATAATTATTATTAAACTATCGCTGGGTGTGCGCGTCGTCAGTAGGGAGATTCTATTATTGTCAATTAGTGCATAATGACGGGGGTTGTTTGACTGGGTGGGGTGTGTGTGTGTATCCAAGTGGCTAAGGAATTAACGCAATAAGGTTATAACTTGGCCGCACAGATACAAATTTTACTCTAATTTGCGAAATCGCGAGGCTCGCGCTAATGGGATTGTAAAATTTACAGATCCAAAGGCTTTCTAGGTGATGTCCGATGAAATATTTATATTAATCGATCCGCTTAAAGTTTTATTATTGTAAAAAATTATTGTGTTGCAGTTTGTCCTTATGTACACCATTGTAAAAAGCCCTTAAAATAATTTGTTTACTATACTATATGCATGGTTAACTTTTGATGCACTATTGGAAAGTAAAAAAAGTATAAAAATAATTCATCCCTTTACCGGTAATGATAACGATGACGTACAAGTGATTCCCAATTAAAAAATCTTCACCATTGGAGGCGCACTATTTTATTAAAGTAGAAGAAAGAAGTACAAAGTAAAAAGAAATGTAATTTAGAGCATCACGTGAGTGCGAGTACGTAAGCCGCGGCACGCTCTTTGCGTGCGTGCAGTGGCTCTATAGTAGCATTCGTTGAAAGGGAAAATCCCCTCCCCCCTTTGTCAGTATAAGAGCGAGAGAGAGAGAGGGAGCACATAACAACTATGTCGATATCCGCACGTGGACACAATGAAGTTCCAAGTCAGCTAGAAAGAGAGAGAGAGAGAGAGAGAGAGCGAGAACTTCCATCTCGCTGGTGCACACGACTGTTTTCCATAAAGCGCTCGTGTCCAAGACACGAAGAAAGCTGAACCACGCGGCGGATGGGTAGGAAACGTGAAAGAAAAGCTCGAGGACAATGGAATGTCGTTGTTGTTGTTCTGTAGATGCTCATGCCGCCGTGAACGCCAAAGAGCGAGAGTGAGAGAAGAATATTCACGGCTGGTGGAACCGCCACACCCAACCCCTTTTCTTTATTGTCACTTCTCATCGTCGCTCGAGGAGAAATTATAGACGCGATAATGCATATATAGCGATATACATCGTATATACATCAACGACGCATTTGACTTGTCCGAGAAATTCATTGAACTGATATGCTTTAGATACTAGACACCACATGCGCTCTTTGTGCTGATTCTTATTTGCGGTGATACACTTCTTTTAACTTCGAGGATTCACCATTTATTACATTTACGTAGATATGTTTCACTAGTAAAACATCCCTTTACTAAAAATTATGAATAAATTTTACAATATCATAAAATAAAATAGAAATACGTATCTATATTTTGTGCAATGTCTTGTTGATAGAAACATTTTATTGTACATTTCAACAACGCAGTGGTTTTATATAAATGTAGCCTTAAATATAGTCTCCCACAAGTTTTTTCGAACTTGTATCTTGATCAAATTAACGAATTGACTTGAAACTCAAGGAGATAATAGAATGATCGTAAATAAAGCGCACTCATCCCAAAAATCACCGATAAATTATTCACATGTAATATTTTCATCTCTTGATTTAATTGAAATAAGTAAATAATTAATATTTTCTTCTCTAGCTTTATTAGATCCTCTATCATTTCCTAAGGTTTTAAGTCAATCTGTACGAAAATACTCCCCTCGGAAAACGATACTCGTCGTGGAGACTTTTCATGGAAAAGTTATTCCGAGAAATAAGAAAATTAAACGATCAAAGCGAAAGCTTTACTTACTCTCAACTTCAATTCATTATGATCGTCCGTTTCTACAAATGTAGAACTTGCAAATGCACTCCAGCCCACGTCTTCATCAAACTTTCCCATCGAAGCCAATAATATGATTTCCGCGCAGACCGCGAAGTAAAGTTCTCCATTATTCGCATAAGAATAAAGTGCAAAGTGTACGGAACGATCGCAGTAATTTTTAAAATTTCTCCTACCCATTTCTCATTCCCGTACACAAGCAGAGCCAGCAATTTTTATTCTTCCTCGAACGGAGCGCAGACATATATATATATACGTAAGCACAGGATCGTACAATTTTCGTCCGCAGTGTACATTTCATGCGCGAACAAACACGAGTATAAACGCAAGTCGAAAGGGCTGCGCACGCTCACGTATACATTGCACCATACCAATACACTCGCTATATGTAGCTATATGTACATACAGAAAACACAGTAGCCCTTCCATCCAGGCGGCGAAGGAACGAGTGAGCGGACGAAGGTTGGCCGTTATTCTCTTTCGCGTTGGCCGACTATAGCGTGACTTCACCTTGTTAAGGTCTCGAGACGCTTTGGATCCGGCGTGCGATGACGTGCACGCCTCATCCCTGCTCTTTTCTCTACTCCGCGAGCCTTTCCTCTCCGCATTGTGCCAAGCCCTTCTCATCCTTGTCAGCTCGCTCCTCCTAATAAATTTAATATTTTTCTTTCCTGCTCTCCCTCCCCCTCTCTCTCTTTCCCGCTCTCTCTCTTTTCTTTTCCGCATTTAATCCGCGTAGCTTGGGCTCTCCTCGTCTTTGTCTCTCGGATTCGTTTCTTGCGAGATATGAGATTATGTGCTTTTGTACGGCAAAAACAAAAGCTGTCGAATGCAAGATTAATGACGCTGATGTACAGGTAACGACGAGGATGGCTTTTCCAAGACGATCCAAAACTATCCTGCGGCATTCAGAGAACACTTGTTAAGATTACAAAAGTTATCGTTGAGAGGGTCTTGGACAGCTATTCAACAGAGACGCGATAAGAGCTTGAAACTGGGATATCAGACAATCTCTTGATATACTAAATGACTTTTGTAAATCATTAATCGTATTAGAGTACCGTGTAAGATAGCAATCGCGGCGGATAATACTTTGAGTGGAGCTAAGACAAATCTGATCGTCGCTATATCGTCTAATCTACCTCCATCGATCCCAAACTTACACCTGATTGGCAGAAAAGAATCATTCGCGCTCATTTTGTAAAAGTCGTGAAAACATCATTCACATATTATATTTAGCGACGCCCCCAGGGGTATCGAAAACGTCGTTTGGGACGTGAAAAATAAAGCGCACAATTCGCTTGAGTAATCAGGGTCATTATACACATCTACACACACAAATAAAATGAAAAGACGCAGAAGAAGAAGAAGCCTCGCGAAGGTGCTTTTTTGCAGCAGCTGACACACATATAAGCGACATTAAAAAATTGAAAAAGAGGGTCACGAGCAGTCGCAAGCTTCTCTGCGAGCCGCCTAACAAAAAGGGGAGCGAGGAAAAGAGAGCGGGAGGTATCTATCTATCCATCTCTCGAGTTTTGACGTACCCGTTCGAGCGACTGATTCTCCCGCACTGTGTCTCTAGAGCCTCGCCTTAAACTCGGCCGATTCGAGCATTCTTCTCAGCCCAACCTCACGAGTCTTGCACGATGGTGTGTTATATACGTTTCGGATAAATTTAAAATCGCGCTCGACGTCGCTCCCGCGGGAAATCCTCAGACGCGCGCAGGGGGAGAAGGGACCGTACATGTATATACATTTACAACAGCTACACGGGCTGGACGCTTGTCGCTATATAGGGACGGTCCAGATGAGCGAACTGTGCACACTTGCGATTTTCGTGCTGCAGGCCCTCGCACTCGGTGCTTTTCAATCGACGAGCTCTGACGCGTTCTCCGCGTAATCGAAATTCTGTTTGCCGAGGAATTCCTTAATGTTGCTCGACTTAAAATATTCTTGGGGACGTGAGAATGTCGGCGCATCGGCGCTGCTTCTATTCGCCTCTTTCACCTTCGAACTTTGTTTGTTTACGTGGTACGAGCCTTTTTGGTTCCGCCATGCAGTGCAACTTGTTTTGCTTAACAAAAACAAATACTTTATGACGTTCCGATTAAATTAGAATTGACACGTAATGGATGTGTTTCTTTCTACAAAAGAAGCGATGAACTTTTCAAAAATCAACTTACAATTTTTAATAAGAATAATATATTAGTTGGTAACATTGCAATTATTCTGCATTGGTAAAATAAAATTATCACGAAAGTCAGAGCAACTTCTTTGTCGCGATATAATATACTCGCTCTCAACGCAATTGAAAGGGTTATTATGAAGATAAAAACAAACTGATGCTTAGTAGAGTAGCAGAAGTACAAAAATAATCCAAGAAATGTAATCAAACTAATCTAGTTCAATGTTCCATTACCTTAACTTTAATCAAGAAGTAAAATTTTAAGCTTCCAACAAATTCGCTAGTTTGACTTAAAAGTTAAAAATAGCGAGACTAGCGGCAAGTAGATAATGTCCGTGTTTAGTAAGACAAAGTAGAATTCAGTTTTATCAGCTGCTACGAGTATATAAGTGTTATAAAGTAAACTTTCCTTATAACTTCCATTAATTCTGGAAAAAATTCCTACTTTGTTTCCATTAACAATGTATTCGACCAAATTTAATACTTTGCGACTGCTGTAAAGTGATAAACTAAAATATATATTAACATAGTATGACTTACAAGCTCTAGAAGTTTAATTTACCCAGGTGATGGATGGTACAACTTTAGAAAGATCATACGAAATTGTTCACACACATAAGTTACACGACCAATATTCTACGCGCGATATTCAACAAATTATATCGGAAAAAAGCTCGTTCGGCAAGCCATCTCCGGAATTATTGACGAAGAAGCGAAAAAACAGAGGAAAGTAATCGAAAACTGTTTCATTAGCGATTCTCCTCTCAATGTCGATTGGCGTTAAGAGTTGCGATCTCCAGAGTCTGTCTTTTCTCTATTTCTCTCTCTCTCTCTCTCTCTCTCTCTCTCTCTTCTCTCTCAGTCTCCTCGCTTGTCCATTTCCGCAGGGACTCAATCATCGACCAATCAGCGAGAGAATACTTCCATCGAGCCGAACGAAGACTCCGGGGAACTTTGCCGGTGCGGAGGCGAAGATCCGGCAGGCATGATAAAATACAAACTCGCCCGGCTTTAGAGAGACACGTCGGAGCGAGTTTCCACTTTGCAGTCGTTCCCTCTCTCCTCTCTCTCTCTCTCTCTCTCTCGCTCTCTTACTCGTTCACTCACTCGTTACTCTCCTCTCGGATTCCCGGTCACGCGTGACTTATCCCATTATCGATTATTGACTGGCTTCCTACGGAGTTATATGTCATCAACTTTTATTAGCCGCGCGCTCTCGTAATTATTGCCGAGAGTGGCTCCACTACTGGGGCTGACTCCCTACATACCCTGCACCGCGAGACCAGAGCTGCGCGCGCGCTTTCTCCTTCATAGTTTCATATCGTTTTTCGACCTATATGTGGAATTCCACGAGTGAATTTAATCGAATTCGCGGGATCCCCGACGACTGTTATACGTCTTCGCGATGTCCTTTTCGCGGAAAGGTATTGGCCCGTATATATAGAAGTTTCTCCTCGTCGATTTAATATAAAGTTCACTTTGAGACGTAAGTTTCAAGAGTTTAGTTTTTCTCGCTTTCTCTGTTTAGTTGTATTCCAATCTTATGAGAGTCGACCGTTGAGGAACAACATTTGATATTTATTGCACTTTACTGAGAATTGATTGTTTCAATATTACCTACTTTGACTAATAGTACAGAAATATTCAAATTTGTACAAAGTTTAATACATGGCAATACAATGTATCCTACTTTACATTGTACTTTTTGCTTTTCAATGTTTAACGTATTGTGTAACTTGT
Organism: Megastigmus dorsalis; assembly: GCA_900490025.1. Lineage (NCBI taxonomy): Eukaryota > Metazoa > Arthropoda > Insecta > Hymenoptera > Megastigmidae > Megastigmus > Megastigmus dorsalis. The sequence continues at coordinate 10,677 of UELU01140266.1, read as the reverse complement.
TTTATTAATTGGAATAGAACAATAAAATAAGGGATAATAAACTCCATGACGATTTTGGATAAGCGATGTTAGTTGAACTTCAGTAGCAAATTATCATCAAATTCTAATTAATATCGATAACGTCAAAGTTCAAATCAGAAAACACATTGGAAAACTTCGATAATTATCTCTGACTTTGTAAACAGCCAGTATTCTCAATATACGGTTGATCAGTAGATAATTCACAGCGGTTAATCACTCCGTTCATTAGCCATTAACCTCGTAATCACCGCGATAACTCAACCGTAAGAAATAGTCGTTCTCCGCCATCTACACTCGTATACCGCTTTTCGCTGACAATATTTAAAAAAAAAAAAAGAACGAGTATAAGTGGAAACCATAAAGCTACCGATATTAGCAATAACGAAGTCAAACCGACACCGAACAGACCACAGCGTTATATATATATATATATATCTATATCTATGACATTAGTGACGAGACTCCGTGAGGCCATTAAAGATTGAGAGCACCTTTGACGTATCGATTTTCTCGCGCGAGGCGAAAGGAAGAGCGCCAGCTTCCATCATTGCGTCATAGAGCGCCAAAGTCTGATGCTGGAAACGAGGTGACTGCCTTGCACACACACACACACACACACACACACACACAGACACACACATACATGGGGCGTTCTTGAGAATTCACTTCTAATTAGCAGTGCGTTAATTCGTTCTCATTACCCTGTCGTCCGAAGCGAACCTTCTTCGTTGTATAGATCCACTGCTCCTTCCATCGCTGCTTCTCTGTTTTCTCGCTCGCTCGAGACTCGATGCGATAATTAATGTCACCGAACTGACGACCGAACCCCTCTTTCGGACGACGAATCGCTCGCATTCGACGCATCGATTTTACTCCCCGAGTCAATCTCCAACTCTGCACAGCCTCGAGCATATACCTTTTGAATTAGGAATTAATTAAGGGTTCGGTGATTTTGAAAAGATTTGGAAAGTATCCGACCTAGTTGCCTGCCGCTTTCTTTTATAGCAGGAATGCGCATATGCGCGAACGCGAGTTTATCAATAGTTTATGTAATTACGATACAGATAAATTTGTTGCTGGTACAACAATTGCGGTAACGACTCGTGTAACTTGAATAGCAAATTTGCAGTTCATATCACTCTCGTTGCCACTGCACTGGGCACTTTGTTGCTCCATTTATTTATAGAATCATCAAACATAGTTAGAACTTAGAATGAAATAATTAGCTTACGGTTTGTGAGTGAGCATAAACTATATCAGTAAATTGTTTCATCTTTATCTATCGGGTATAAGAAAAACTTGGTTGAAATGTCTGCTTTTAGCATAATGTATATTAGTTTGATTTATTAATTTTTGGTCTGATAAAACGAAAACGTTTAATTAACAATAATAATAAAAATGATAATGTAGGTATTATCAAGGTCGGATTAATGCATAAGTCTTATCTGGCAAGATCGCAATAAAAGTTTAATGTTCTACTATCTGATATTAACCAATAAAACAAGGTAAATGCAGTCCATTCCCCATGAACTCGGTTATGAGGGTAACATGACATTTTATTGATAATTTTAATAACTCTTTAAAATATATAGGCTCACATAAACGCTATAACCACTTTAAAAACGAAACTTTCCATGAATAATGTTTTAACAACGCAGGTCGAAAGTAGAAACTACACGATTTAATTTAAGGCTCATTAGAAAAAGTGCATTGGTTTTGTTACACGATTGCGCGTAAAGACAAACATCAATTATAATTTTATACGTGTATAGTTTGAAATCCATTTTATGCCTCGTTCTCTACCCATCGACAACTTTGCAATGAATCAAATTTTGTTGTTAAAACACATTTCGGAGCTAGCATTGAAATCAGCTTCGATTCTCATTAAACGTTCGCGCAATTAACGCGAGAGAACGTCTTCGTTAAGTGGAATAATTGAAATAGTGCAGGAAGCACTGCAATTAACAGCAATACTCTGGCGCTGTAACATTGCCCACTTTGCTCTCGAGCAACGGGCAAAAGCAAAAAATAATACCTATGGCTGTCGGTGTAATAGTGTAGACTCGACCCCTCATAGATAATCCCCGCCTAAAACTCCCAACGGCAGAACAATGCGAAAGCAGCTAGGTCAAAGCAATCTCACCTGACACACTCCCAAACGCCCGCAGCAGCAGCAGCAGCAGCAGCAGCAGCAGCAGCAGCACAGGCCCCAAGTAATAATTGTCACTCGAAATTTCATTTGTCTAGCCGCATCTAATTGTAAGCGCTGCCAAACGCGCGTCGTCGAGAAGCTATACATCTCGGTGCCGATGCAAATGAGCTCTTCTATCCCAACCCACCCCCGCCCGCGCAAACGCAATTAAACCGCGCAGTAGCCCTGTATGGGTGTGTGGGTGTGCGCGTGTCTACAGTCTACGCGTATAGCCGGCGTCTCGCTATCTCTCGTTTATATATATGTGTGTATATACTTTGCAGATGTGGATGTACTCGCTTGGAAGGGCACTGCTGGACACGACGCCCCGAGTGACGGCCCTCACAGGCACCGTTTCCGTCTCGCCCTCCTCGGCACTGCAATCGGTCCTTGCTGCCATGACCGAGCCCGACCCACGACGCCGTGCCTCACTCATGAACCTACTCGATGTAAGTATCCTTATATACACTCGGGGTATGTGTGTGTGTATGTACCCTTATACCTACTTTGTTCTTTAACCTCGCTCTACCACTACGACTCCCCTCTGTGTGTATTTACAGAGCGAATGAGTGTTTTGTAATTTAAGCATGCCTCTCGTAAAGGCTTTATGGGAAGCACATGAAAAGAATCGTAGTAGAGGAGGCTAGGCCGCGGATTTCGGATGTGCATGGCGGAGCGTTCCCGGAAGACGGATAGTATCTCGCCGAGTTTATAGGATGCGACTCAGGCTGCACTTATGTTACAGCCCATGGGCTTTTGAATTAGAGTGAAGTGCCGCTTATGTCTATATATATGGGTCTATATCTTTGTTACCGGGCGCGCGCGCGCGCGCGTAAAACTGGGGATTGCTCGTCGAGCGATTTTGGCAACGATCCTTCATTATGGTATACAATAAGAACGAGCACTCGCGTTTTTAACTGCGTTGATTCGGATGGCGTGGATTGACTTTAATTGGGGGAGCGAAGTTTGATAAGGGTTATAGGGCTTACTGTTTATGACTGGACTGATGGCGGAACGTTTGCCGAGAATTTGGAAATTAATTTCCGAGAAAGTGCATGATGCGCAATCTGCTTTCGCTGTAATCTACGCTTATACTTGGCAAATAAAATTACGAGTGAAACTGCAGATGTTTACATCAAAAGATTCGTATTTGAGCTAATTGTATGAATTAATGGGATTTTTATTTATTGCCAGAATAATTGCCAATTGATATTCGAGCCATTGGAACTTCTAATAAATGTAGTTATATTCGAGCCTAGACCAAAAAATGCATTTTTCCAGATAAAGGCAAATCCGTCGAAAGAAAAATATTCATACTCGATATGATGTTCAGGAATCAAAACACGGTATAGATCGCGAAACTTAACAGACGAAGGAAAAAAAACGGCCGGATTCGCTTTATCGTAACTACGGATAAAGATCAGGTGAGACTAGAGCTGTATGAAACAGCGAGAGAGAGAGAGAGAAAACGAGAGCTCGCTCACTCCAGCTCCGCTAAGTACTCGAACGGGACACTAGTACGAAGGCTTTCTGGGTAGCATTGAGAGGGAACATTTTTCCTTTTTTCTACTTTATCTCCCTCTCTCTCTCCCTTCTTCTCTCTTTCTCTTCCCAGCTCTCTCACTCTTTCGTTTTTCCATTACCGCCCTTTTCTTTTTTCCGTGCGCGGAAGTTGTTACGCTTCTTGCAGCGCGCGCCCGGCAATGTCGGCTGCTGGAGTTCTGGATTCGCGCGCGCCAGTGTGTAAGAGAGCGAGAAAGAAAGAGAGAGAGAGAGAGAGAGAGAGTGAGTCGGGGTGGATGTGGGGG